>JAVQJD010085192.1:0-11294 GCA_036023655.1 Nannoperca australis | reverse complement strand
AGGTACATCTCAGGTACAGTTCAGGTACATCTCAGGTACATCTCAGGTACAGTTCAGGTACATCTCAGGTACATCTCAGCTCAGGTACATCTCAGCTCAGGTACAGTTCAGGTACATCTCAGGTACATCTCAGCTCAGGTACATCTCAGGTACAGTTCAGGTACATCTCAGCTCAGGTACAGTTCAGGTACAGCTCAGGTACAGTTCAGGTACATCTCAGGTACAGCTCAGGTACAGCTCAGGTACAGTTCCAGCCTTGCTCAGGTGCCTTGCTCAGGAGGGTCTCGTCAGGTGGGTCATTAATCTCACCTGCCAGCCTCTCGTCTCCGGTGAAGTGAAGTTCATGAGGCTCTGCGGTCTCTCAAGAAGTTAATCAGCGGTGCTGTGAGTGATTCAGCAGCCTCTCGCTCCACTCTGCCGCCCGGCAGGTGGTGATGGTGCTCGGGGGGGCTGTTAGAGCCGCCGGCGTGGAACCAACCACGTCCAACAGCACCGCAGAGGACTCACACCTCCTTCCACCGCCTCCACCTGCTGCCGCTGAATCCACCGCCCACGTGTCTGAGCCTGATGGAGAGCCGACTGACTGAGCCGGACGGAGCTGTGAGCCAATCTGAGTGGTGTAAATGTTAATGCAGAAAGTACGACGTGATGAAACACAGGAAGTCTTGAACCTTTCCACAAACCGCCGTCCAATCAGGTTGCATATTTCTATATTTCTGCCCCTCCAGCGTCATCGTGGGACCTTACTTTGGAGGAACGACGTGCAGCAGAGACGTCTGAACATCTGTCAGTTCAAAAGATCATTGTGCGAGTGGAGAACGTTGTAAAGAGAGTAACAGTACCGTGTAGCTCCGCCTCTCCAACATGGCCGTCAGCGTAGCGCCGCCTCACCTGACGGGCTGCAGGTATCGCAGCTTCACCTGTGGAGAGACTCCGTTTTATACTTTTATAGCAGTTATAGCAACTTTATTCACTTTAAAGCGATCTTTAACACGTACAAACATCACCTGTGTGACTGTCCTACCTAGATTTTTGTGCTCCCACCGGAAGGGGAGGGGCTTCGTCTTTTAAAATGGGCGGGGCCGAGTGGGCGGGGCCAGTGTGGGATGCATAAAACCTTTAATTATAAATTCAAATCATTTTAAACTATCTTTAGCCTCGTGTATAATAATATAACATAAGTATAATAATTATACACGTGGTGACTTCATGGAGGCTTGATATGAGTTCTTAAGTAAAAACAAGTCCAGGTGATGATGGTGATGGTGATGAAGACTGACACGTTCAGGTGTGGTTTCAGACTGCAGTGATTGTGTTTCCTGTGGTCTTTCTGCATTGTGTGGGTTGCGTTTGTGGTTTTAAGGTGTACGTACGTGCGTGCGTTGGAGGGAGAGGGGGGGCGTGGATGTGGAGGGGAGTGTTGCATCCTCTCACGTGACCAGCCTGTCTGTCCTCGCCTCAGTCCGGGTCTCTTTGTTGTGGTGGAAGCTGCTGCTCTCTTTACGCACCGCGCCTCCGCTTCCGCCTCATCACCGCGCGGACAGACGCAGCAGCCGGAGCGGCGCGGATCATCGGTCAGGACCGGGAATCGGGAGGTGGAGGATCCGCAGATAGAAGCAGGTTTTACATCCAGACACGGAGTGCGGAGGACGGACGGATGGTGACAATGCTGCTTCCTCCCTGGACGAACCGGTCCGCCTCCTCGGCTTCCTGAACGGTGCACGTTCCTCCATCTTCAGCACGGACCTCTGCGCCCGCGCCGCTGCTTTCTGTCCGGCCGTCGGTGCGCTCCTTCCAGCGGGACACGGCGCGAGGCAGCCGGGCTGCTCTCCTCTGCTTCACCGGGGGATTACGCTGAATTCTTTGCACGCTTCTCCGCGTTGAAGCGAGCAGCGAGCGGCTTGTTTGCCGGCTCTCCGGAGCTCGGATCATCATGGTGTCAGGCCCTGGGTGGTGTCCCGGGCGTCCCGGCGGGGCTGTCCGGTACCTGGCCTCCGCCTGCCTGCTGTCTCTGCTGCTCTACCTGCCGGAGGCTCGGGCGTCCTACAACCCGCAGAGCGGAGAGTGCAAAGGCAAAGGGAAGGACTGCACAGGTAAGACCGCTGCGTGCGCACCGTGCACACCGTGCTCCCGCTAACAGCCCGCTCTCATTGTGCACAGTAACCACCACGAGCTCTTGTAGCAGGCCGGCAGGTGAGCCGACAGACACCTGAGACCTGTAACGTCCCCGTGGGGACCGTCCAGCGTCTCATGAAGCCCCAGACGAGTCTAATTATAGCGGCGTGCAGAAAATGCGTTCCTGCTGACTGAAAGGTGGCCGGGATCACATTCATATTCCAGTCCATAATATAACTACAACATGAGCATTATGGGATGCATTCTAATCTCCTGGATCCCCGCTGTATTTCTTGGGGCTCTCATGCCGTGCTCCTCCAGAGAAGTGACTTTATTTGGATTTAATTGAGCTTAAAGGGATCAGTGATGAATTAGCAGCAGGGTGCAACTCGATTAATCGCTCTTTAAGTTGTTTATCCAGTGCTTCCAGCTTCCTTTCATGTTCACTTCGCCATCTTTTGGGCTCATTGGCAGCACAATAAAGAAAACACAGACCGTTTTTAAGACGAATGTCTAAATGCATCCATCTGAGCAGTTAATGGCTCCCTGAAGGTCAATGTGATCACATCATGGAAGAAGAACAAACCTCCACCTGCTGCGGCGTCCAATCAATACCTCAGTGCAGACAGGGCTGATCAATAATCCCAGGCAGGTTTCAGTTTCCATAATGTGACACTTTGTTATTTTGTGTGATTTCGTGAGAGTTTGTGTGGTTTTAGATTTTCGTATTTTGGGGGATGTTGTATTGTTTTTGTCACTTTGTTCTTGCAGCTGGTTGAATTCCTCATTCTTTACTTGAATAATTATCAGCCGGTCATTGGAAGAGGTCACTTTGTGCTGCAGGAAGTCGCGTCAGGGTTTGTGATTATAGTTTAAAGTGATCGATGTGATATTCCCTCTGTTTGCTCTGTGTTTGGTCTCCACCACCTCTGGAGGGAAACATCTGGCTCTGTAGCTGCTACGAGCTGCACGTTGTTCACCAGCTGCTCTCCGACCGTGTCTGTCTGTGTCTTTTTATTCTGGAAACTTTGAGACTGAAACCAAAAACCAGGAGCTAAAACAGCCACAGTCAGGTGATCCCGCGGCGACAACTCCATATGTTTTACCTTAGAGCATCAGTAATAATCTGTGTGAGCAGAGCTGCAGACAGGATGCACATGTGAGACAAAAACTCTAAAAAGTTCTGTTTATTCATCTTTTCTTGCTGTTGTTAGATGAATTCATTGAGTTTCTGCTCTGCAAGCTGCAGCAGGACAAAAGTCAAGTAATCATTCATGTCAAATGTGCAATGAACACGTAGATATTCATGCTACACGTGTATAGTAAATATAAATGCATCTGTGCAAACGTTTCTTCGCTTTTCTTGGACTAAAAAAGGTAAAATGATTCCGTCCAATAAAAACCACAGAGAGTTTGTTGTGTTTATTTCCTGCTGCATTATATTCTGACTGGAGTTCCAGTTTAAATCTTATATTCATAGATTCATTCTAGTGTTCTTCCTCTGGAGCTTTTATTAAACATTGACCAGATAAAAGCAGCAGTGGTGTAACTGAGTGTCTGAATAACCCGCCTCAGTCATGTTTTATTAATGACCCGCTCGCATTGTTTGCATTGAGAAATGGAGCATTTTCCGATTGTGGATGCTGATCTCTGCTCTCCTGCTGAGGCCCGACACGCTGGCGCAGAGTGGAAACACTCTGCAGAGGCAAATGAAGCGGTTCCAAGTCACTAACCAAACCAAACATCTTGATTTCCTTCAGCACCGAGCGTCTAATTCACGCGCTGCACTGGAGCCAGATCACTGCTGTCTCAAGTGTCGCTGCTCAGAAAGCAGCAGAGAAAGGGAGAAACCAAATGTCTTGTGGCACTTTGTGCTGCTGTGTTCAGGGTCTGAAGGGAAAATACGGCGCCGGACCTGCAGCATTAAAGCGAAGCGGTGTTGTGACACTATGACACGGTGTGTGTGGAAGCCTGGAGGTTGACTTCACCTCTTGCTGCCGTCTTTTCTCAGTTTCTTCAGCCAGAAGATCCAGATCCAGGCGTTAACGTGAGGGAGGAGGCTGCTGTCACTCCAGGGCCTCTCTCTAACCCCCCCCCACCTGGAGGGTCCGCCACGTTAAGTGCCGTCCCAAAACCACTTAGCACGCAGTGGAAGCTATAAAACCCTCCAACCGACTTACTGATCACGGGCAAACGCCGTCCTCAGCTGCACTGTCTGTGGCCCAGTGGTTCCTGCTGAAGATATTTGGTGTGATGTTAGATTTTCGTATTTTGGGGGATTTTGGATTGTTTTGGTCATTGTGTTGAATTCAATATTCTTCAAAGTTCTAGAGTTTTTTCATAAACCAACTGTAGTTTTCTTAATCAAACACGCAGGAGGAAATAGAGCCACGTGCACGGGCCTGTTCCTCCGGTCTTCACGATATAACAACAGACCAACAGACACAAAGACAGACACTCAGCCGAGATGCATCCTGAGCTTCACACGTCCTCCACATGTAGGTTAGATGGTTACACCCAGGCCTCCACCCAGCGCTCCTGAAGTTCTGTGTTGGCCCGGCCGGTCTGGGATGCACAGACCGAACCACCTCCCTCACAAATAATTAGTCGTCTGTGAGCGGCGGCTCTGGAGAGCGGCCCTCGGGCTGCTGGGAAATCAGCCGGTAAATGAACGGAG
This sequence comes from Nannoperca australis, assembly GCA_036023655.1. Classification (NCBI taxonomy): domain Eukaryota; kingdom Metazoa; phylum Chordata; class Actinopteri; order Centrarchiformes; family Percichthyidae; genus Nannoperca; species Nannoperca australis. The sequence continues at coordinate 6,502 of JAVQJD010085192.1, read as the reverse complement.
GGAGTTGTTGTTGTGTTTCCGTGCCCTCGAGCAAACGTGTAGCCGGACTGAGCGGCCCGGCAGCAGCTGCAGGGTCTCCGTGCAGCGACCCACAGAGGGGCCACCAGTCAAACGGTGTTTACTGTCTGTTTCTCATTTATGTATTATCTGGTTTTTAACTCCCTCTCGGTGCTGGTGCCTCTGCAGCTGGACGGGTTCTGAGGTTTCTGTCTCTACATTCAACTGCTTTGAGTCTTCAGATGTTTCACATCAGTCAAATCTGTACAAGCTGTGTGTGTGCACGTGCGTGTTCGTGTGTGTGTGTGTGTGCAGGTATGTGTGTGTGTGTTTGTGGGTGGGTGTGTTCTTGTGCGTGTGTGTTTTCATGTTCGTATTTGTGTTTGTGTGTGTGTGTGTTTTCATGTTAGAGTGTGTGTGTGTGTGTGTGTGTGTGTGTGTGTGTGTGTGTGTGTGTGTGTGCTGAGTGTTTTATTCCCTCGTGGTTGTTCAGAAACAAACAGATGATAAACAAGATGTTGGTTCTGCTTTGCGTCTCAGGTTCATTGAGGTCAGAGTCGACAGCAGCAGCTGATCGATGACAAGAAGCAGTTTTCACTTGTTCACCTGTTCACTGATTCATTTTGAGGACTTGATTTAAGCGTCGTCACATGTGAAGCGTGAGATGTGGCTCTATTGGTTCTTTCTGTCTATAATTCAAGTGTTTTCTGCAAAACAAAAGAGATAAAAGAAGTCTCTGCTGGTCTCCGGGAATCTTAAAACAGCAAAGATTACAGCAGGTTTCTGCTCTGACGTGAAGAGAAATAAAAGTTAAATGTCGGCCTGCTGTTAGAAAAAGGACTTTAAGACTCATGTTTCAGATAAAGTTAGTTGTTTTTTAGGGTCAGAGAAACTCACGACGGCTGACGAGATGTGAATCTTTTGTCTTTTACCTTTAAGAGCTGGTTATTATATTATATTTATATATTTTATATTATGTATTTAAACCCGACTGACTGGACAGTTTAATGTTATGATTCTAGTATTTTATCCGGTTATTCGGTTCAGTTCCTCGTCTTTTGTTTCTCATTAGAAGGAATCAGAGGAGGAACAACAAAGAGGAAGAAGGGGCGTCTTTATCTGCGTTTTCAGGATGTTTGTCTGGATGTTTGTCTGGATGTTTGTCTGGATATTTCCGGTCCTAAATTCAGGTGTTGCTCTGTCAGTTTCAGCCTCCTGATGATGAGGACAGTGTTTTCAGCTTCAGTTAATTGAGATGTTTTCGTTGACGTATTCGTCTCCACATCAGGACCGACTCCGACAGCGTCCACGTCGGCCTCAAGTCATCGTTTATGAAGATGCAGGTATCGGGATCTTTCCAGGAAGTGCACATCAACGTGTCGAGGTTTTTGAAACCAAGATGAAGCTGGTTTCCTTGTTGATTCGATGAAAGGATTAAACTCACTGTGAAGTCAAGGTGCTCTTGCAGTTTCTAAAAGACTCACGTCAAGTCACAACATCCCAGAAGTGAAATGCCAGGATGACAGATTGTGTTTTTCAAGGCCAGATTGGATCAACCTGCCGAAGGTTTCCCACTGATGTCGGTTCACTCGCTCCTCCTCGTTAAGGCAAACCAATTATCTGCAGCGCCACAGGGTGACAGACGCTGTTAATTGTCTTTCATGAGGAAATAAAAGGTGTTTGTCAACTGGCTGGATATGGACTTTCTCTTGGAGGAGTTTAATTACGCCTCGAGGATAAAGTCAAGGTGATAGCTGCTGTCTGTCAAACTGACAGGTGACTGAAGTGTAACTGCGGTCAGATGATTCACCCGAGGGTGCAGGTCTTCGTCACAGTTTCATGTTTTATTTGAACGCCACCTGTTAAATAAACACTGCGACGACATTAGTTTGGCTTTGGTTTCCAGCGTGTAAAACATTCTCACACAGAACTGGACATTTCACACGTTAAACAAAAGCTTTCGTAGGCAGCAGCATCTTAAAATGTAATAATATGACTATTAAGCAGTGGAATACTGCTGTTTTGGACGACTAGGATTAGATACGATGTAGTTTTGACGAGTTTGTGGATGAATACATTAAATATTGAACCCAGAAGTTGTAGAAAAGGTGTGAGCAAGTTGTTAAAGATACCTTTTTATAATCTCTTGGACAGCAGGGAGACAGACGCTCGACTGCACCTTTCGTGGGGTTGTGTAGGAGTTGAGAAAGCTCTTGTTTCTTGGTGAGGAGGAAATCAAGGTGACGTGATCTGTATGGGACCAGACCAGCAGTGAGCAGCATCGACTCACAGTCGGCTGATTCTGAGGCTCTACAGGTGTGTTGCAGCCTGCAGCCTGCAGCCTCAGGTGCACTCGCCACTTTGCACTTCAAACGAGGCCGAAGCCTCAGATCAGGTTCCCTCCCAACATGTAAACCTGAGCGTTTGATCGATCCACTGCTTTGATCTCCATCTCGTTAGCGCAGATTATTTTCACTCTGTCCCCCCCCTCCACTGTGAGATCAGGGGTCAAAGGTCAGCGCTGGCTCCTCTAAGACACTTTCCTGTTAGTCACTGATAAAAGACTAACAAATATAAGCAGCTTGTGTATAAATCAATCCTTTTCTTTACTTTTAAGAAAATCGATGAATCTCATTTTGATGTTAAAGAAACAGAAAGTTTAACTTTGCTTATTTAAAAAGGCAGCGTCATGTCAATAATCAAAATCAATAAAATGTCAGAACATATTCCACGGTGACGTCTCTTAAATGTCATTAAATGCTCGCTGTGCTGAAGCTGAAAGCAGTAATAATATACAAATATATAAATATTCACCGTTACTTATATACACCGTTACACAAGACAAACGCTGGTGACCGATCCCATCGCACAAACACCACCAGGCACGTTTTCGTCTGACCTGGTGTTGTTCAGTCTGTGTTTATGGGCCACAAACAGCAAATGGACATTACAATGATCTCAGCTGACGCTTCATCCACAACGACTCACAGTAAGTTCATTCAACCACAATGCGACACCTGCTGCAACACCAGGAGACGAGTTCAGGACGTTTTCACTGGTTTAGAGTTGAAACAGAAACGTGTGACCTGCTGCAGCTCTGCTCGGCTGCCACAGGGTGTGTGTTGCATCATCTGAAGGCCTTTGCAGACACCAAACAGCAAACACTAAGTTCAGGACGTGTTATCTGCGCAGCCCACATGTCTTCCACGTCCTGACGGCTCTGATAACTCGTCTTAATCTTCCTGGATGTTTTGGGCGTCAGACCGCGGGACAATTAAGCTTCGGTGACGGCCTCCACCCCCTCGCTGAGGAAATGAAAATGATTTCTGTGACACTGGCTCAGTGTGTGGGCTGTTCATTAGGCGAGGTAATACAGCGTGCGTCGATGGCTCGGTAGATTAGGCGTGAATGACAGGTTTATGAAGGCAGTGAAGTTGCAGAGGCCTCATTTGTCAGCTTGAGAGCGGCGGGGGTGATGGCGACGGCTCAGCAGCACCGTCTCTCCCGGGGAAATGTTTAAGAAATAGGGCTCATCAAAATGCTAATGCAAGGGTGGTGATTTAGCATCGGTTAGTTTGTGGGACAGATCGAACAGTTTGTTTGATTGTTTCCACAGTCTCTTTATATGCAGACTGAAGAGATTGAATGTACAAAGAGAATCCAGATGAATAAACAACCTTCTCACAGTCTGCTTGTTGCTGAGTTTGCAGCTCATCCTGATTGACAATCTGTTTGTCTGGCATGTCCGTCTCGGCGTGTCCTACAGCCGTCCAGATGTCTGAGGTTTGTCGTTTGCTGAAACAGCTGCAGGAGGCTGTGGTGACGAACCCGACTGGTGGTGGGAGATGGAGGAGGAACATCTCCTGTTTGTGTTTTATAGTATTTATATCTACAAGTCCCACAAAGCTTCAGCTGCGTACCGACTGCTTCGGTGTGGTGAGCCGTCAGTGTGGACGTCGGAGGAAGTTTCCAGCTGAGATTTATATTTCTGAACCGACAACGACCTTAAAAACTGAATTTCAACTTTCACAGAACTCATAAGCTACAAAACAAACCTTAATCAATCGATCAATCAATCCAACTGAGCTAAAATAGGCTAAAATGCTGCGTAGAGACAGTGACGGTTCTCCCTGTGGGGTTCGTCAGTACGAGCAACTTCTTTAAGGTTGTAGCAGTGAATTGATCCATTGTGAGTATAAAAACATTGATTAGTGCAGCTTTAAATGTACCTGCAGCTGCAGTCTGTCCTCGCCAGCACGTTATTTACCATCAGAGGAACTTGTCTTCTTTGTTCTTCAGCCGTCGACACATCCAGATAACCCCATTCTGTAAAGCCTCCTGTTGTCAGGCTGTGAAGAGGAGGCTTTCTGCTTCCTGAAGGCAACATCTCGAGGCTCAAAACTGGCAGGATCGAGCAGAAAGTCAGTTTCCTGCAGCTCGTTAGACATCTCAGCTGACTCTGGATAAGACATCATATAAACTGAGATGTCAAGCGTTTGAGGAAACCTTCCTCGTCTTGACAAATAACTGATAACACAAAATTAAAAAGCCCTTATCTCTGCAAAGAGAGTCCACGTCTTGGTGTTCATTGTATCTGTTTAGTCAAATATTCTTCATGTTAACGTATCTGAGGATAAATAACATGATTAATTAATAGCTGTGAGTGGAAATACAGAGGTAATCCATAAAAAGCTGCCACTTTGTAGTTTATTTGATGCTTTAATTAATGATTCGTGGCAGCTTTAATCTTGTTGTGATTTTTAATTAAAATGTTATAATCTATAAACGTATAAATATACGTTTTCACTTAAAATAATCTTACTTTTTATTAAGATTCATACTCAGGGGTGGCGTAAATCTCCTCAACCACAAGGAAAAGACCTTATTCTATTATAGGCCGTTAATTAATACGTATATTAAACCCCATGCAAGGAGCTTTACTTCTGCTGTAACTGTTGGGGGGGTTTCTTCCTTTTAAAACACCTTAAATCACGAGAAAACCCAATTTAAAATACCTTAATATGTTAAAATGAATCAATCGTTTCCCCCTCAGGAACTCAATGGCTTAATTTGGTCGACTCTTAAGGATTTTAATTAAACAATCCATAAAACCTCTTCAAATGTATAATTCTCCATTATTAAAATGTAACCTTCACAACATGTGCTGCATTTTCACCGGTGTTTTCTACCTTAAATCCTCTGAGACAATGCAGAGAAGACGTATGTCCCTTCGTATATGACGGAAGCAGATCAATGTCCTCTGGCCATTAAAGATCTGTTAATTAAAGGTAAATGCTTAAAACCTCTTTAAGGCATGACGGAGATAAACTACATAACCCATTAACTTCTAATTTAAAGAACATTTGTAGCTTGAAAAGGCCTTAAAGTTTACTTAAACTTGTGTTTTTCCCTTAAACAACCCTGGAAACCCTCACATGAAAGCTAAAACCCGGTTCTGCTGGTCAGGTGTAGTCTCTCCTGATGAGTCTGTGCTGTACCCGTGAGTCTGCAGAGGGATGTGCTTAAGGTGCAGCAGTGGACTGAGTGTCGTGTTCGGACTCTTCGTGCTTGCTATGGTTTGTTGGTCTGCAGGTCTGACTGCAGCTTCTTTTATCTCTTCCATCCCCCTCTTCTTCCTTTGTCACGGGGCGCCTCAGGAGCTCATATATTCTCTGCAGGGTTTGTTGTGAAGCCATTAGCTGCCGCGCCCCCCCCCCCGCCTTCCCACAAAGAGCCTCGAGCCGGCCGGGGGTTCGACTCCCGTGCGTGTCCTCCTGTTACCTCGCAGCTCTGGATCTCTTTGTGCAAATCACCTGCTGCTGCTGGGAGGGGGGTGTGGGGGCTGGTGTCCGCCGCTGTGCCCAGAATTGGAAAGGGACCTGATTAGTTTCGCAACACAGACTCTGCAGGAGGAGGGGGGGGCTGCTGTCACTGTGTTGTGGGATCCAGATGATTAAGATGATCCGCTTTGACCAACGCCAGTTCCCACGGGACGCCGCTGCCGCCGTGCACGTTGTGTTGGTCCAGTGTTTCTGCTGCTGACACGTTGTTCCTAAACGTGTGAATAACAACGAGCAGATATAAGCACAACCTTAGCGTAGATTTAATGCTCTTTTGGATTCTGCCATTGGCAGCGATGTTCTTACTTACAGCACTTGTGATTCATCTCTTACAAGTCTGATGAGACGTCTTGTTGTTTTCCATCTTGGTTCTATGCACTTTATGTAAAGCTCTGATCTGGAAGTCGCTCTGGATAAAAGTGTCTGCTGAATGGAATGTAATAAATAAAATACATAATTGTCTTGAGTGATTTTTGGTTCATTATTTGCAGAAATGTTGTCAGAATACAAACAACAACATACAACTTGTACAGTAGCTGCTCTTCTTCTTTACATTACATTACATTACATTTAGGCATTTAGCAGACGCTTTTATCCAAAGCGACTTCCAAAAATAAGAGCTTTACATCAAGTGCATAGAACCATGATTGAAAACAACAGGACGT
>JAVQJD010085176.1:0-12333 GCA_036023655.1 Nannoperca australis | reverse complement strand
CCCCCCCCCCAGTGCAGGGCCCACTACCCACTGGTGAGGGATGTTGGTCTGTACTGAAAGAAATGACAGGAGCGTGTGTGTGTGTATGCATGCATGAATGAATGCACGTATATAAGACTACATGCATTCTGTGGTATTAATACAGGCTTTTAGGAATACAGCCAAAAATAAAGTTTATAGCACAACAATTAGCTTGTTTTGGTGAGAGGGCGCATGTTGGCTTTTCCAGGAAAACACCCTAAAGGGGAGTAAAGCTGATGGTGTACTTCAGTGACCTCTACAGTCCAAAGGCATCCTTATTTTACTGCTTTCATCACAAAGGTTTTATTATAAATAATAGAATACATTTGCATTTGTGCCGTTGTCTTGTAGAGTAGTCAATTCTGATTTCAAATGTTTCACATGCAGTGTAATTGCGTTTCCCTGTTGGAACAGGTGACATTTTCTCATATCGCTCCCCTCCCCACACACTCACCCTGTAGGCACAACACGTACAGTTCAACTGTGCTGGTGTTGTGAGCTGCCTTCTACTGGGGACATTGCAATATAGCAAGATTATACGTAATTTAATTAAAATATAGGTTTGTTTTTTTTGTGAGACGATTTCATAATCTTAAGTAAATCTAGCAAAGTCTCTTGCAAAGTAAATCTTGCAAACTGCAGTTTGTAGCATATTCTACTCAGAATTATCTGTTTAAGCAATTCTTTTACTGACCATTGTCCCTACACTATTTTGTTTTTCTCGGGTGGGTTAATGAGTGGGTTACTATTGTTACTGTAGTAGGAGATATGTTTTTTTTTCTTTCCGGTTCCAGTTCCAGTTATCAAATCACCAACTTCAGATAATGTCTGTGGGTTGTAGAAGCCTGAAAGTGTCTGTTACCCACAATTTCCTTCCGCTGCAGAAAGCATTTATCTTATCCGTCAAAATCCAAATGAATGTTACGTTTAAGTGAGTGTGAATGTGGAATTTAATTCTAATAGTACTGATCTGAATTGTACTGATCTATGTGATATACACTACACTGTGACAAGGCCTCTCTATAAAAGTAGAAAAACATCTGTATGCACCAGCAGCAAGTAACATAAGAGGCAGATATGGAAAGGCTCACATGTGTACTCACATTTGCATGCACTCCAGTGCGCACACACACAAGCACACGAGACTCTAGTGTCCACCTTGTGCCATCTTATCCCTCCACATCAGACAGCCTACCCATTGCTAAGCCTGAGCATAAACATGCCATTGTCACTGCTGGCTGGCCTTGTGACTCAGTTTGACCCGCTCGATTGGAAAAGGGGGAACACAGCCATTGAGATCAAGAACGTTAAACAGAGCATTATCACGGAAAAGCATCTAGCACACAGAGACCTCACCCCCACCCCGTCTCCACCCTCTAAACAGCCCACTGTTTTGGGGACCGCAGAAAGGAGAACACTGGCCTTCATTGTTTTCCATAATGAATGAGTAGTGTCCTCACATGTGTACAGTATACTGGCATCTTTCTCTGAAGTCCGCATACAGCATGTCAGGAAGTGAAAACACGAAATGTTGAACAAACAATTGTGAGAGCTAAATTAAGAGTTTACTATAACTAGATTTGGACATACATAGAGCAATTTTTAATAAGGGTAATGACACACAATTCAGTGTACTAGTTTATGTTGGAAATACCTTCAACTCACAGATTTGGTGCATTAATATTGATTAGGTTGATTCACATCACTGGAAAAAGCAAACATGACATGCTTTCATGCATTAGTAGTTGTGTTCCTGGCCTTCTGGTGAATACAAATCCATTATCCATTATTTAAGCTCTGTTTAGGTCTCCACCAACTACTTTTTGCGAGATGTTTGACTTTCTTCACCAGCTAGTTGTTAACATGGTCTACCATTTTGATGCTTGGCTTTTTCTCTTTCTCTTTTTTTTTGCTTTGCTGGAAAAGGTCAGTAGGTGTTAATGAGACCGGACAACAGTCAATAATACAGTAAATATCTAGAACACAGAACCAAAACTATTCCCCCAAAGAGGCTATAAAGCTCTGTAGAGCTGCAGCCATGGGTGAAAGTTCTCAATGTTTTTAACCACTTTTACATTACAGAGTAATTTGATTCATATCAAAAGTATTGATTGATACAGGCTTACATATTTTTCATTAAGATACACAGAACTGATCTGGGGAGAGTTTGAGTTCCCCTAATAGCTCCACCCCAAGAACAAAACCTTCTGATGTTCTCTGACCATAATGACAATATGAATTTAAATTTTGACAAGAATCCGAGGTAATCCATTAGACACAATGACCCCTCACATGTGATTCTGAAGGTGCTATTTGACATTAGAGGCTTTCAGAGACCTCCTCCCAGAAGTCTTCTTGTACACAAATCTTAGACACACGGTTGCTGACAGTCAGCTCAGTCTTGAGACTCTTTAAAAGCCCATTTAAATGTGTCTTCACAGTAAAATGTATGTGGTTAACTAGGTATCCTTGTTCAGTCTGAATGACAAGGTCTACTGCTTGTTAAATTTTTTGCTCTATTAGTCCAAGCTATTCTCAAGAAAAGATGACCAAAAGGGTAAATCTTGCAATAAGTGGTGCAAACTGTTGGTGCTGAAGATAACGCAACCTATATTTCATTTGATTCTTACGTAGGATGGGTTGACCACAAAGCTCTGACTCATCACACAGACGCAGGCCTTCTCGGTTGGAAGACTTCAGTTATTGCATTCCACTGAGATATGCACAGAAAAGCATTTTGATTATTATAGCAACAAGACACAGTATATCTTCACTGTATCACATGAAACAGAGCTATCTACGTGATCTGTGTAAGTGACTGGCATTGGGGTGACATTGATCTACCATTCTGCTGCTAGAAGCATGAAATTGACTGTATGCTTTGTGTCCCAGATTCCACAATGTTATAGTTGCAGTATATCAAGGCTATTCAGCATAGTGCCCTGCAGATCACCCACTTCTTTTTAAAATGTACAGCTTCTTTTTGTCATTTGGTGAGTCTCTGTACATATGATCTGTTCAGTGGAGCTGGATTGATGGCTTCCATGTACTGCTTCACGTTACATGCGATTCATTACAGTAAAGAGTCAACTGTCAGTTAGACTCAATGTCAGTTTCTGTTATTGGCCTTTGGAACTGAAATAAGACATCCTCCCTGTTTGATACTATTACTAATCAGCTCTAAGTGCCATTACCCATTTGTTCTGAGTTTGCATCTAGTATTTGTTTGATCTTTTCATGGTTCCCCGTTCAGCGTGGCAAAAGGATTTTGACCGATTAAGATTATAATCACCAAAGTAGCCAGCTCCCTTTTATCTGAAACCCCTGTGTTGTATGGTATTAGCTGCTAGATGTAGGAAATCCTGAAAACCTTGCCAGGACATCTCCAGTACTTCTTCCAGTAGCTCTAACACAGCTGACATCAGTCTCCTCAGGCTCTACTCTGAGGCCGTGGGCCTAAATAGATTGGAGTTGGGATAAATGAGAACACACAAACAAGAGAGTATGATTAAATGAAGGTGAAGACTGGGTTATATACTTGCTTGTATTGCTCCTAATTAATTTGTCAACGGTGCTGTCTATAAAGATACATATATTTCTTTTTTTACAAAGCCTGAAGAAGTAAATGTTTTAACAACAAATGTCCTGGTTATTAAGGAATGTAGCTGCAGCCCTTTAAAATAATGCTACACATTACGTGCAGAAATACTACAAAGACATCTTGGGGTGACACAGCTGATCTTATGAATATTTCAGCATCTCTCAGCTAGATTTATATAATATTTCTTTTTTACCAACATACAAATAAACAGCCAACTTAAAACTGAGGAATTCTGTTTCTATTTCCATTCTTTTTAATTAAGTCTACACTCATCATACAGGCCAATATTGACACTGACAACCAATCAAAATAGTTTGTAAGGTACACTTGTACTTGTACTCCTTGCATTGACAATGTGTCAGGCAGGTATTGATTCAACTCTATGGTAAATTCAGAGGCTGTACTTTGCCCTCCTCAGCACATGAGAACATCAGAAACATCTTTAATATGATGCAGTCTCCCCAAAAATGACTAAAGAGTTGCTTTTAACACAAAATGTTTCTCATACGAATAAACATATTGTATATGGTCGTATAATAGCAAATATTTTAAAGACAATGTGAAATGCCCATGTCAAATATAGTGTCCATAATTTAACATGGATGTCAGATTGCTCACTGTACATATGACAACATACACTATGATTCCAACAGATCTGCCGCTTCGCTCAGACATTTTCAAGGCATTTCAAACCAGACTAGCTGAAGTGAGTTTGAGCTTTAAAGACTGGATTTGAGTCATGCGTAGCCATCAACCACAAAGACGCTGTGGTCCACAGTATTTAGCATAGCACTGCAAAGAGCGAAACGACATGTCTCCAATCTGAAATGTATTCTTTCTTTGGAAAAAAAGTAAAATATTTCTTTCTAATAAAAGGCTTGATTCATGTAAGGTTGTAATCTCTTGCTTGTGCCTGATGTTCCTGTCTCCACCTGTGTCCATTTCATGATAGATGGCTTATTATATTTTTAGATTAATTTACATACGGTCCTTTTTGCTCCTAATTCTGTCTGCATTTTATCTGTTTGGTTTATTTGTTTCATTTCAAGCATGCTGTGAAACTGTTTGTTTGCAGGTGAATCTAATGTTGGTTCCCTTTGTTCACTCAGTCACAAAGCAATACAGAATACTTTCTTTCAAAATATGCAAATTGCAAATTGGAGGTCATGGGAATATTTACGGTTACGGTGGTTTATTGAAAAAACAAAAGCTGCTAGAATATGTCTGCTCCTGATTAAATATTTTAAATCCTCCAGCGATTACAGCCTCACGACTATCATTGCTTTGTAAATGACCAACCATGCAGTGCTAATATATGTCAATATTCAAATATTTAGCGTCACACAAATTATTTGGTGATTTCTTTTTTGTATGTGGCAAACTGAAATGTAACTTAAGGCTGCTCTTTCAAAAGGAGTGCTGCTCTTTTGTTTACTGCTTCTGCAGTTGCGGATGATATTCTGATAGTGTGTTTCAACTGTCAACAGTGCCACTAACACAGTTTCATTTTCTCATCCATTTCAAAGAAATGCTAACGTCCGTGGAAATTTCACTAAACCTTCAGCACACCTGCTGCTTCGCTGTAGCAACATAACAGCAACACAGCTCCGAATGATCTACGCAAACCGGTGAATCAAGTCACTCTGACCTCCACCTGCAGGGGTTCTCAAACGTATTACTCAAAGGTCCACATCTGTTTTTTATTCAAGGTCACACACATGCACCCGTCTGTTTACAGGTAGGCTACTAATTGTCACAATAATGTCACATCTCTTTTGATTCGGCCATAACAAAACCGAGGCAGAAAACAAAACAGAAACTGAGGCAGAAACAGTTATTCCATATTTATTTCTGCCTCAGACATGTGAGGCAGTTACATTTACACTAGTTGTAGAAATTGTGTACTAAAGAAAACAAGACACATTCTGTATCTGCGATTTAGGAGCTGATTTGTGAAATTTCTGATCTGTGAAAATTCTCCGGTGTAATGTTGCTGCATGCACTCGGCAGCAACAACACACAGCAGTTAACGTTGCCATGACAACAATGTCAATAGGGAGATTTAAGTCAGATTAAAACCATTCATCTGGAATGTGCTGTGAACGATCTCCAGCTACACTGTATGTTCATTGTCACTAACAATTTATTGAATGCATGTAATTCAAAATACAGTTACTTACTTACTAAAACACTTACACTTCACAACGTAGGTCTGGATGTGTACCGAGGCCCGGACTTCAAGAAGTCTTGACCTATAGGGTCATCAGCCTGCAAATCCACTTCAGCGCATTTTTATTATTTTATTTCATTTTGTCATGATGAAAATCAATTCACATGATGTTTCTCCTCGCTGGTACATTTCAAATCACTGCTGTGTGGAAAAATTGCCAACAATCACGTCTATCTGAAAGAGGATTAGTCGGCCCCAACATCCGTTTACCAGATTTTCTGTTATATATGCCGTCATTTGGGAATTAAAGCTTTCCATGTATTCATTTTTGTCCTTTCAGCTCTCAACTGTCAACTGGTCAATTTGTTTTGTTTGACTTCTGTAAAACTCAGCTCTGTCCACATCAGCTAGCTCAGTTGGTAGAGCATGAGTCTCTTAATCCCAGGGTCATGGGTTCACACCCCATGTCTAGGGGACCCCAGAGTTTGGAAGTTGCTTTTGATAAAAGCGTCTGCTAAATGTAAATGTAATCTGTGACCTGGTGACTAAGTTGTTGAAGATAACAGTAGTTGAGAAAAACATACCTATTGATCACCACAGATATTCTCACTAGTGCAGTGTTTATACACTCTGCGGCATCACATACATTTATAACTTCTCTCCAGCAGAGCCTCTTGTCTTGCTTTAGGGACCTTCTCTGCTCTGTCGAACAACTTTTCTTTTTTTCAGCCAATTTCTATATACCCTGTAGTCTATCACAGCACAGTTTGTATTTTATTTCCACATTTAGAGCTTTTATACAAATTGAGACTATGAATCCGAAAATGAAAAATTGGTTATAGTTGGTCTTGACAGCTGCCACAGAGCTCATAAATATCCGACATGGCACAAAGGTTTGATCACACTTTCACTCTAACTGCTAAATCTTGACACAATAGCAGGACTTAGTACAGATCTGGGGATTAGCTACTGTTTCACTCCCAGGGTTTCGGATATTATTGTAAAAGTCACTCTGCTAGATTCCAGTAAGACTCTGACACTGTGTGTGGGCGCTGGCCAGACAGCCTCAAGTCTTTCAGTAACCTCCTTTTGTCAGGCAGCCAGGGGAAAGCTAGTCAGAAACATTAAAACTATACCAAACAGCTGCGTTTGGAGGAGAATGCATGAGCACTGTGCAGCTGATCGTAAAGCATGTTAGCAGTTGTATTTTCTGTGTGCATGTACTGTATGTTAGTTCGCTGGAGGGACTCCAACAGTTGGGGTGCTTCTTCATGTAATTCTGACATCCATCAGTGTCTCACTGAGAGATAACATAGTGCTTTCTATTAGTATTTATTTAATAACTCGTTTACTACACAATGCAAGGCCTGTTGTGAAAATGCATTAATGATGATGGCACAAACAGTTCAGTAAGCCAGCTAACCTATGGGGCATATGGATATGAATTACCACACAGTAATCAAAGAGTCACAAAGTTAAATTGGCCATATGTGTGCCTTTCTGTAAAATCCTAATGAGAATAATGAATGTGATAGCAGGATTGTTTTTTTAGTCACTTTCCCAACACAGGTGCCAGTCCCCAGCTTGCTGCTCAAAAGTACTTGGCCTGCGTAGATGTGATGAATGGGCTATTTTCTTTCTTTAAATAGGAACTGGTTAAGTGGTTTATAAATGGGAAACATGAAGACAACAGTAGTTTATGACTGACGGAGGATTGTGAGGCACAGTATTCTTCCCGCTGCCTGTCCATGGCAGATTAATTCTCACACGACAGCATCCGATCCCTCTTGAAATGCAAGCCTGCTGACCACAGCACTAAGACAAACCTGCACACCTCATTCATAAACCATTACAAAATGACTGAAAGTGCACCTGTGCCTCTCACCTTTCCTTTAACGTTGCACACTTTTGCTTTTTATTCATAAAAACAATACACTTTTTGCTTTTGATCTTCCCAATCCCAAGTTAATTGTAACCATTTACCAGGCTCACTGAGCCCACACACAGATGAGGGTAGACCAGCTAACTGATCTTTGTGAGTGCACAGACTTTCCAAACTTGCATGGCATCTGTCAATACCGTGTAATGCATTTTTCTTTAAACTAATTTTGTGTCTCATGAATGACATTGAGTCTGTGATAGATTAAAATCACCACTCCGATTTCAACAGCATTTCTGTCGACTCAACAACCACAGCAGGGACGTAGACACCGTTACATAACAGAAGCATGCTGTGACTACATGTAGTCATCTCTAATAAAGGGCGTGATTGTAATTATTTGCAGAATGTAAATTAATAATAAGAACTAAGCACCTGGGGCTGAGCTGATGGGCCATGTGCAGCAGGAGCTATGAAGGAAAGGCAGGAGAGTGACCAGTCGGACCTGACCTCATCTTGGCTATCACATTACCTCAGCCCTCATGATACATTGAAATGTCGGCCTCTCTGTGCGGCCCCCTAGGCTCTACCTCCACTCGCTTACTCTTAAAGTGACACGCCTCTTCTTCGTCGTACCAAACCAACTGTGTGATAGCAGAGGTGAACTTACAACACTCTGTTTTGGATACATGTTTGACATATATGAGGATAAATATCTATATAAATATAGAGGAGGTAAGCCTGGAAATGTATCCTCATTGAGTGAAGATGATGACACTGAAGGCATTGTGTGGAATCCTGCCACAAAGGTGGTATATATAAAAGTGAATATTGGACTTACATAGTCAGTTTTTTGTTGTTTGCTTTCATCCACAGCTATTTCAACTTTAAATTAGACTATGTAATTTGTTATAAAGAATAAGCATGTTTTCATCCTTTAGGCACTTTGTTAATTATTTTCTGTTGACATTTTTCAGTTCAAGGCATTTCATTCTGCTGTGTTATGCTCTAGTTATTAGGGTGTAGGTAAGAAACAGACCACTTTTCTTCTATGCAGTGTAATAGCATGGGGGATTTTATTAATATGAATTTAATTTCATAATAATAAACACATATTTTGCACTGCTTGCACACTA
This sequence comes from Nannoperca australis, assembly GCA_036023655.1. Taxonomy (NCBI): domain Eukaryota; kingdom Metazoa; phylum Chordata; class Actinopteri; order Centrarchiformes; family Percichthyidae; genus Nannoperca; species Nannoperca australis. The sequence goes on along the minus strand of JAVQJD010085176.1, from coordinate 3,526 downwards.
CTTCCATAGAAATGATCTAAAGTGGTGTGACTTCAAAAGGTGCAGAAATGCAATTGCTGCATATTTCTGAAATAGCAAATTGAAAAGACTTCACACGCAGACTGAATGTGTTTCATTGGCTCTCAAAATCAGTCATGTGCATTAATTGGTTTGGCTGGCTATGCCTTTTTCAGAGGGTAGTCAGGTGCCCGGAGCCAGGAAACAATGCTCTCCACTCTGTTTGTGTTGTGATGCTTTGTTATGGCTTTGTTCTGCTCTGTTTGTCCTCTCAGTCATTTGAAGAGTGGACCTCACAAACTGAGCTCTGAGAAATGCTCTCTTTCTCCTCTGAGAAATGCTCTCTTCCTCCTCCCTTTCTCTATGCGACTGGTCTGCAGAGTATAGTTTCGCCAACAAAACTAGGCCACAGTATGATTTCACATTTGTTGTTCAGCCAATAGCATGCAGCCTGTTTCAATGTGCATCTATTTATCACAGAATCGCACAGGCATTCACTGCTTCAAATGTGTTTGCGCTTTAAATCTATCACATACTATGACACAGTATTTTGTTTGAACTCGTGTCCCCAAACGTATAAGAATTTGATATTTGTTTTATTAAAACGCGCTGCCTTCTGAACAGCTAATATTTCAAAGCAGGAGCAGAATAAAACCTAAAATTCCCAGAGATACGTTATATTCATTTTCTGATCATAGTGTGCAATCTTAAGGATAACAACACAGATGTCTGGGCAAGGAGAAGGGTTTTTACAGCGGTACGAAGGCATGAGAGGCACCTGCTTGCTTCAGCCTGTTATTTTCCACTGTGATAGTAAATAAGCATTTCGCCTGAGCAGCTCTAAGATCATGGCAGACCAAAAAGACAGTCAGAGGTGCTGTGTTGTTGAGTGAATACAGGAAGGTGCTACTGGTTATAAGGAGTGTTAATCCCGCATCAGGTTCCTTTTAAATAGTGGAGTTTGTTTTTCTCAGCCTGTTTCCATGCAAATGTTTGACTTTGATTGTGTATATAATGAGTCTATGTGTGTGTGTGTGTGTGTGTGCGCGCGGTGTGTATTAAATGGGTAGGTGTGGTCAGTCTATGGTAACACAGGACTGCAGACGGAGAGTTGTGGTGTGTGACTGCTAGAAGCAGAAATCTGAAGAGGCAGTGTACACAGAATACGGGTAGCATGGCAATGGTTGAATGGAAAGTTTGCAGGTTAGTATGCGTGTGACTGTATATGCTTTCATTGCCAATCAGTTCATTTCCATATGATCAGTAATGATATCGAATATTGAATTTCAGGCTCTGTGTTTATTCAAGTAAACAGTAAAATGATTGTTTTTCTTCTATTTTTTACCTCTTTTGTTTATTAAAGTAATAGTTTAGTAGTTTAGGGAAATATACTTGTTACTTTCCAAAATGGAAATAAGCAGCGTGCAGTGTGTTAAGTGTGGAGCAGCAACAGCAAGCCTGGCTCTCTCCAAAGTAAAAGAAAATATTTTAAAGCTCACTAACCGACAAAAAAAACAATAATTTGTGTTTTATTCATCTACCAAGCAATTCTGTGCAGTGCTCCTGTAGCGGGTTGCTAGATTCAATCAATGAGTACAGGTTTAGGTATAGGTCTCTGTACAGGCACAATGGTACCAGAACAGGCAACCTAAAACCACACAGTGTCTGTTTGTGTAAGGATTAAACAAATAAGACACGTGTTAATTACAGAGCTTCAAACATGATGGTTGATGTGTTTTTAAACTTTGGAGCAAGCCAGGCTAGCTGTTTCTCCATGCTACCATGCTAAGCTAGGCTAACTACCTTCTGGTTTTGGCTCCATACGGGCAAAGAGAGAAACCAAATAAGCACATTTTCCAAAATTTTGAACTATTCCTTTAACATATATGTCAATGATGGGATGGAGAATGATGAAACGCTTCTTTGGATTAAACATGCAATTCATGTCTCTTCTCTGTCTTATGTGTTGGCAGACTTGGAGGCCTTCAGCTGTCGAGGAGATATCACTCCACAGAAGAAGCAGAGAATATTTTATCCAGAAGATCAAGCTAAACAGGCCGAATACTGAACTGAGGTGGATGGTTGCAGAAGCCAAACAAGGGCGACGCACAACAAGAGCCATGTGGGAGGAGAGTAAGGCGGTTTTGCTATTCGCGCGCATCAAGCCCAAACACTTTCTCCACTGACATACAGTGAGCGTTCCCGAGCCCTCCTCCAGAGCCTTTCCTCAGGGGCAGCCCCTGCTATGAACCCCAGCTCCCTTGGCTTCATCAGGAAGTCCAACCTCAGTGCTAGGCGTTGTGTGGGCATCCCATCAGTCTGGGTTCTGCCCACACAGGACTCACAGACTGCCCCTGAACAAAAAGAATGAAATACTCCTGAGTCACTCCTCTGTGTGGTGGCTTTCATGTCTGGTGTTAAATTGGCCTTTTGAGAAGTTTTGCCTGCCTAATCCCCAGCAAGTCTCTACTGTTAGTTAAAACACTGTCCGACTCTTCCGCCAGCTCTTTTCCTTTCTTTCGGAAACCACTTCATTATAATTTGCTTTCCCATCAAGCAGCAGCACGAGTTCCTTTGTGCTCACCACGTGGTGGAGGACCATGGGATGCCGTCAGAGCTCGGAGGAGAAGGAAGCGGCGCGGCGCTCGCGGCGAATCGACCGCCACTTGCGCTCGGAGAGTCAGCGGCAGCGGCGCGAGATCAAGCTGCTGCTGCTGGGCACCAGCAACTCGGGCAAGAGCACCATTGTCAAACAGATGAAGATCATCCACAGTGGAGGCTTCAACCTGGAGGCTTGCAAGGAGTACAAGCCCCTCATCCTGTACAATGCCATTGACTCGTTGACCCGCATCATCCGTGCCCTCACCACCCTCAAGATTGACTTTCACAATCCCGATCGCGCCTATGACGCCGTGCAGCTCTTTGCCCTCACGGGGCCGGCTGAGAGCAAGGGGGAGATCACTCCAGAGTTGCTGGGGGTCATGAAACGTCTGTGGGCCGACTCAGGGGTCCAGGAGTGCTTTCAACGATCCAACGAGTACCACTTAGAGGACAACACTGCCTACTACCTGAATGACCTGGACCGCATCTCTTCAGCCGAGTACATCCCTACCGTGGAGGACATCCTAAGATCCCGGGACATGACCACCGGCATCGTGGAGAACAAGTTCACCTTCAAGGAGCTCACCTTCAAGATGGTAGATGTGGGTGGACAGCGCTCGGAGAGAAAGAAGTGGATCCACTGCTTCGAGGGCGTGACTGCAATCATTTTCTGTGTCGAGCTAAGTGGCTATGACCTCAAACTCTACGAGGACAACCAGACGGTAAGACAAATCTGTTTTAAAGGGCCCGCATTTTCACTCACAGTCAATGTAAGCATACGCACACGTGCACAAATTCCCGCTTGCATGCGCCAGCCATTCACCCAAACACAATGGTTTGAAGAGAGACGAGGCAGATATCAACCCAATTAGCACATATTATACAAATACTTTCTCTTATTAAGTATCTACACCATTTGCAAGGATAG
>JAVQJD010085170.1:0-15084 GCA_036023655.1 Nannoperca australis | reverse complement strand
GAGACGTCCTGTTGTTTTCAATCATGGTTCTATGCACTTGATGTAAAGCTCTTATTTTGGAAGTCGCTTTGGATAAAAGCGTCTGCTAAATGCCTAAATGTAATGTAAATGTAATGTAATGAATAGCATGTACTGCTGGAGCCAAAGCAGGAGTTTTACCCATTGTTGCTGCTCTGCATGTCTGCAACTACAAAAGGTTGCAGGGTGAGTCACACCCCCAAATACGTGATCCTTTTGGGAAATCCACTAATTGACAGTCATAATCAATCTAGATGGCCACTCAACTGAGTCATGTTGATCCCAGCGTTCAGTTTCAATTGTGTAGTTATTGAAGTGTTAAACAAAAAAGGTAGCTGCCATACGGCTACTAAAGGCATTTACATGTAGCCTCATTTCATATGTGCACATGAAACTCTAGGGAAAATTGATTTCAGGCAGTTATGAAATCAAGTACATTCCCTGAGGGTAAAGTGAGCGTGAAATGAGGTCATGCTTTGGCTTATATAGATATAGATGAGTTAATACCTTCACTGAAGAATACTGACAGGACACTACATCAGCAGTGGTAAAAAAAAAAAAAAGAAGCGTTTGCTTGGTGTTTTCCAACAGTTTGAATTTAAAAAGAGGCACAATAGCATTTTTGTAAGTTATAAGTGACTGCAGAGCTTCCCTTTTTTTTGCCCTTTTAGTTGCTAAAACCTGACTTCACATCTATTTGCACAAAGAAATAAGAGGTAAAGTGATGCAGAATATTCACATATTAGAATAAAATTAGAATTGAGTTTAAAGCAGCTCTTATTCATTAATAATGTTAAAAGTATGTTTATGTGTTGTGTTCAGGGCCTCATAGATAAGGTAAAGGGGAAGTGAGTTACTGTGAAGGTCTTCAGTGACTGCTTCCTCTCAATGTTTCCAACAGTGACTATATGTTAAAACTGGGATTTCACTGTGAACAATTACCACTCTTACAAATTTGATGAATGGGAGAACTGTGGTAAATGTTTTACAGAAGACAAAAGGTTTTGGTTTGTGAGAGCCACCCGAGCACATATGACTCATCATTTATTGCAGGTATGAATGACAGCCTGGCTGTTTGTAGTCAGTCACCAGTGATGTAAGTTCAGATGTACCACATTTAGGCAAATGCCCCACAAAACTTACACTAACGTAGACATGTGAAAAACACCAAGCAGAATGTCTGACAGACAAATGTGGGTCGTGATCTAAATAAAATATGGAAACAAAAACAGATGGGTTTTTTGATATACACAGAGATAAGATAAATCCCTTAATAATAGGTTTTTATTTTTATAAGAGTCACTTAAATTAAATCTCCATTATGTGTCCTTTCACAATTTCCCTCATTTGACAATTTGTTGTCTTGCTTGATAAAGAAAAACAATGGTGCACTCAGAGCAGTCTGACAATTACAGGGGCGCCAATAGGATTATTAAAAGGGATCACAGCTGCCTTGTAGCTTGTAATCAGAATGCTGATCTTTTGATTGTCAACTGCCTGGAGCACTTCAGGTCTATATACACTTCTATAGGAGGGAATCCCCCCTTTGTTTCCTGTCTACAATCTGCCCCAATGCGGGTTTGGATGGCCAAACCTTTGACTTTCTTACCAAAAAGCCTTTAAAAATACAGTCAGCATTAATACCAGCTACCTCAATCAGCATACGTTAAATAAAAATGATCTGCTCAAGTCAACAGCACTCCATTATGAAATAAACTTGTCTGCTTTTTTTGGGAATTCCCTCGTGATGGCGGGAAATTCCCATTCTTTTTAGGATACACACAAGATTAAAGGCCATATCTATCCATTCTGTTTCTCTGGATAAGTGTCGGGCTGAAGTTTTCCCTCTTTGTTAAAAGTATGTGACTGCTCATCATACATCAGTACATCCTGATGCTTTGAAACCAGTTTTTTTTTACAGGAACTGATCTACCACTGTCACCTGACTAATCTTATTAATTCTTTGTTTCTTAGAAAAGTTCCCAGACACTCAGGTGGGGACTTGTGACCTATTTTTTCCACTCTCAGATTGGTGGGTAGAGCGTTTGAGTGTGTGGAAGTTCAGTCACTTATAGACCCTGTAAATGCGTGGGTAAGTGCTGGCGAGGGGGGAGAATCCCCAGCTCGTGGCCTTTTTTAGAGCCTGTATGTATTTCTACCAGTTTGCATGTGGTTGGCTTATAGACGAGATACTGAAGTTGCCCTTTAAAGCCATAATTGGAACCAATCATTCTGTGGGCACATGAATTGGAGCCAGGTCTTATGTAAATGTAAATCCAGCCACAAATATCTTCCCCAGTTAGCTGATGAGTAAGTTAGCATGTGATGCTGCCTGGTGTCATTTGAACGCTTGGGGACTCAGGGTCTTCATTTTGATTTCAGAAGTAGTCCTTCAACACTTCTTATTTTAAGCATTTTTCTTACATAAAACTTAATAAACTTAACTCTGGTTTTGGTAGATATATTTTAAATTCATCACCAAGACAGCGTTTTCCTAAAATAGTCTATAAATTTAAGATTTTCATAAAAACACATTTCTACACGTTGGGAAAGCTACCACTCGCAACAGCTGTGCTGGCTCCGTACAATGGTTACAAAATGATCCTATCAGCACTCTAAAGCTCACAATTTAATTCAATTCACTTTAATTAAGCTCACTAAAAACGTAGTATACCTCGTGTTTAATTCATGCAAAGGACAGTTCAATGTTTTACAGGGGAATCTGCTGGACTATTGTTTTTTTTTTACCTTGGTACAAGGATTTTGTAACCGTAGGACCCCCATTTCCAGTCTTTGTGCTAAGCTAAGCTAACCGACTGTTTGCCGTATCTTCGTATTGACCATCAATAAGTGCATTTCCCAAAATGTAATGAGAAATCCAGAATGGGCTTGTTTTTAAGTAATCTAGAAATATAATATTTAATATAACAGTGTTTAAAGAGAGGCTATGTAACTTGCTGAATAGCATCATTAGCAGCAGCAGCAGCAACATTAGCTAACATAATCTAATGTTATTGGTCCAGACCAGACCAAGTAAGGCTGTAGCAACAAAAACCCTGAGAGTACTGAATTAAGCAGACGTAGGTTTTACTGCTTGTGAATTTAGGTTTTGATTTGTAAGAACATTTTGAAAAATGTGTTCTTTCAAATGATTCATAGTGTTGCTTTTAAATGAGCTATTATCTGATCAAAAAAACAATGCAGCAAAACAGGAATGTTCACTCACTCACACGCACAGACACACACAAAGAACAGCTATGTAACTTCCGTTTTAAAAACAGGGGATGTCCAGCTTCCTGTGCTTACTACACCAAACCCATGACAACTGATTCACCAAACAGCACCGTTGGACTGTTTGTGTCAAAACGATACTTCGCAGTGACTGACTGCACAATGTTTTGGTCACTAACTGAGCCTGAGGCCGATATTGACGGTTGTTGGATGTAACTTGAGCTGTTGATCTTCTCAGTACATAAATTCAAAAAACTATAGTGTTTGCTTCAGCCACACAACAGCTGGCAATATGGCTGTTACAGTTCAGCATGCCCATTCAGGCAACGCTGGGAAGGGGGTTTCCACCGCACACAAGCATACACACGTTACACAGGATGGACACACACACACTTAAAAGACATGCACACCGACTTAGATTAAGTAGCGCCAACATTTTCGTGGTTATGCTATGATCTGTGGTTATAGCTCGAGGCTGCAGATTCTCGAAGAAAAATACACGAGATGATCAAGTGTATTTAAAGCTATATAAATCACCATAAGATAAAGTGTGGGTAAACAGTCTTTTATTACAAAAATAATGTGCCAGTTCAAGAAAACAGCACCAGATCTCCAAAAATAAGCCTATTGTCAGTTGGGATGCAATCTTTACATACGCCGTTTCAAAAAGTGGATCTCAAACATTTTTCCAGTTGTTGTTTTTAACATTTGATCCCAAAGGTTTACCAGGAACAAAGGCAAGAAAAGAATTGCACAAAAATTAGTTTCCTCTTCCAATTATTTATGCAAAGTGAATAAATATTAACATCATAGTTATAACATTTTTTATCTGTTATTAAGAATATATAATTTACAGAACAGAAATATGTAAAGTTCAATCAACAATAAACATCAAATAGCACATTGTCCACTGCATGTGTCTAGATCCAAAAAAAGAAGCTTATGAATCATGGATCTTTCAAATCGTACGATCCTACGATTAGTTTTTGGCTAAATGTCAAGAAAGTGCAATAGGTTTGTAATTTGACACATTGAGGTATATGATATTGGATGTATTGCGTTGACATCCACTTCACCACAACAATAACCTCCTGCATTGCCACAGGAGAACACTAAGAAGACACTGGTTTTTTTTTAACTATACAGACTTAGAAAAGGCTGATGAACTCATTTCTCTTGCAACAGGGAAACTTTGGGTTGTACAATTTTGCTTCGATATGTACAAACTTCTTAAGTCGGTTGTTTCATTTGTTGTCAAGCCTCTCTGAATTGGAAACTCCACTCAGGTTATTTTCTGTGTAGTGCTGCTCTTCAGTGTTCAGTTACTGTCAGCAAGAGATAACTGTCTTTTCCAAATGAGTGTTGTTCCGTTTATAGTTTGGCACACTCTTCACAATGGTTCAGGTACTCTACAGCGTCCCTTTCGTTGAATGTGGCATGGCACTGCGGGCACTGTAACTCTGACAGGCCTGTGCCTTCGCTCCAGGCAGGGTTCGGTGATGCTGCTGTGGCTGCGGGCTGTTGCTGCATCTTAGCAGTGGTCATCAATAGAGGCTCTGAAGAGTCCTTACTTTTATGTTGCCTTGAGGAGATCCTGTGTCCTATGTGCACACGACACATGGGCACCACTTCTCTGTTCTCTCTGCTTGCTTCCTGCTGAAGACAGTCATGTAGATACACTGTTAGGATTGCACAGCCAACTCATATAGGAACATGCTAAGCAGAAAATGTGTTTAAAGATGCACTCGTCCACCTCATTTAACAGCTGTTGTCTCACCTGTTTGAGTTGCTGCCATTTTAACTGATAAACCTGCTCCTTCAGGTCTTGGATCTGGTCCTGTGCTCGCTCCCTGTCGGCACGCTCCGACTTAAAGTCCTCCGTGTAGATGAGTACCTGAGGAAGGAACAGAAAGAACCTTTAATCTCCTTGTTTCCTCAAAAATAAACCGGTTTTAAAACGCATCAGATGCTACAAGATCTGTATACAGTCAAATTCAACGCAGCAGAACGGGAGAAGTAGTGAGGTTGCACCGACCTGCTGCTCCAGAGTCTGGATGCGCTCTTGGTTTTGCCTCTTGATGTCGTCCATTTCTCTACCCAGCTGCTCACACTCGCTCATCTTCTCCTCGACTAAGCTATTGAGCCTGGAAATCTCATGGTAAAGCAACCCGGTGCCTGCAGAGCTCCGCACAGGCACCACGCCCTGCCCAGTGGTCTTCAGCCTCTGGCATAAACCTCTGATATAGTCCTCCCTGCTGGAGTCATACTTCTGCCACTGAGAATTCAGACCTTGTACCTGAAAAGGAGCAGTTACAACAAAAGGTCACACCTTCTGATCATGCACCCTGTTATAGATTACAGTGACGTTGAATAGAGTATTCAGCTGATATTGAATGTGAGCACACTTGTATTGAATGTAAGAGTCATTTACATTTTTTTCTTAAAAACAAAAAACGCCTATATGTCTTGTATAAATGTTGCTTTAAGGTATTGTCTCTGAATATAACTTTTAAATGTGTTGTAGGTTAAGACTTACATATGCCACTCGCAGCTTTAGCTGTTGATTTTCCTCCCGAAGTTGAAGGATTTGGGATTTCATGTCAGAGGACTCCGTCATCTGTAGAAAATGGTGGAAGAGAAGTTACAACAGGGCCCTCCCAAATAAAACAAACTGGGGGAAAAAGGACCAATAATGCATTTTAAAAGTGAAGACCAGAGCATACAAAACACGTTACACACCTCCATAGCCTTTTGCTGATGAACCACGACCTCCACTTCTTCTCGCTCCTTCTTCCCTTTCTCCAGCCTGGCCAACAGATCCTTGCACACCTGCACCGTTGTGCCAAGCTGGCTGCGCAGCTGATCGGCCTCCTCCTCCAGGGACGTGCAGAGGACGGCTCTGGTGGCCTCAGACCGCTCCCTCTCCTCCAGGGCGGACCGCAGCCTCTGGATCTCCTGGTCCTTCTCGTGGTCCGGCTGACACCTGACACTCTTCAGCTCCAGCTGCTTCTCTCTGAGCTGCACATTCAGCCTCTGGATCTCCTGGGGGGCAAGGCAGGAAGATGAATTGCATGACCACATAGGTTTCTATTGTGCAATCTGTTATTGCATATTTGATGTGTTAGAGATACATACAAATACATATGCAAATGAAATGTATTATTCAAATTGTTGTTACTAATATTGCCTGTTTGATTTTCTTTCAGTCACCTCTGTTTGTATCTCTGAGGGTGTTCTTGAACATTTTCAGTCAACAATTTAAATACATGATTTGAGGGTTTTTACAGCTGATTAGTGTACTGTGCCTTTACTTTAACTTTAGGCTCCGTTGTCGCCACTCATCTGCATGAAACAACACATTACATTTCAACATATTTCACCTCTTGTTGTTGAGATGCCTTGAACTCCATGTCGTTCCTCTTCTGTTTCAGTTTGCATATTTCTTTGAACAAGCTGTCCAGCAAAGACTTGGACGGCCCGATGACCAAAGGCTCGTTATCTCCCACCGTCATGTAGATCCTCTCATAGCTCCCCAGCCTCGCTTTTAAATCTGCAATGATATTGTCTTTTACATTAATCTGTTTGTTCAGAAGGTCGATTTCCTGCCGCGTCTCGTGATAGAGAGAATTCAGCGTGCTGCAACTCCGCATTTTGTCTTTCAGCATGTCGTCGTTATCCATTGCAGGCTCCGTAGATTTGACAGAAGGATCAGTCTTTTAATAATCCTGCATTTGACGCCTCTGCTTCCAGCCTTGTGTCTTCAGAAATGCACAGAGGAGGTCAGTTGTGTCGGAGCTTTGGCGTATCAGTGTCGAGAATAATATCCCCGAACAGTCGGGGGATTTCCTAGGGAACTTCCCCGCGGACTTTTTTAAGCTTCGTCAAACTGAGCACTGTCTGCTTTCAAAGAGTCACCGTCGACCGTCATTGGGAGGTAAAAAAGGGATTTTGTAGCCTGTTGGTACAAATGGTAAAGTAAACACGGAATAACAAATCTTAAATACAAGCTAAACAAACGTTTAAGCTAGGTAAGGTTACAACCAACGGCTGAAAAAGATGCCTAACAGAGCGGTGATGCCTTTAGGACCATCGTAAACTTGGCCTCTTCAACCGAGCGAGGGGTGCCATTTTGCAATGCACCTAGTTACTTTCGATTAGCATTAGCAAAGATAAAAGGTGAGGTGGTTTTCAAGAGTTTGTTATATTTTTAGAAATTGGGCCACAGCCTGGGTGTGATGGCTGTGGTTGTGGACTACAACAAAAACTAGCTTTAAACAGACCTAAACATGAAGTCTCCTATAGTGTTAGCTAATATGTTTTCATGGAATAACAAACAATAGTCAAAAGCATTAATTTTCCCAATGGTAGTTTACAGGGTTTCCACGCAACCCGTCCCCAAAACGTCACGTCAGTGTCAGCAAATTTCCCACATACTACATGTACTGTTTGTTTTTCGCCCGAGAGGTTTAATTCTTCCCACAGCTTTGAAGGCATCACACGTGCGGGCACATCTCACCTGTGATTGACTCGTAACCGTCCAGACTGATGCATGCAGTATGACGGGCCATTGGATGGCTGTGTGGCATTTCTGCTTTTGGAAATTTTGGAAATATACCTATATCTGTTATCGTAATATATTACTGAATTTACATGATTAACAATAGGCCTATATTTCCACCATTATAGATAACAGATATATCATACAGTATAGTGACTTTACTGTTGGAGATTATGCTAGTATTTTACAATTTTTGATGTTGCAATTAGGCTACACGTTTGTTTGACATGTGTTCTACAGGTAAATTTGTTACATTGGAAAAATGCAACGGATGTAATATAAAGTAATGTGACGGGAGACGTATTCAAGTGCTGTACTAAAGTAAAAGTATCAATACAACAGTGCACAAATACCGAAAATCTACTAATTTGTTATAAGTAACATTTTAAGCCGGGTCAGTGTGGAGATAATTTCATCCACTTAGTGTTTGGTAGTTTAATCAGTAATACTTGAAAGTAGCTTTGAAATCGTACATAAGTATATGTACTTCGTTTCATTCCACAACCGATTTGCAGGCCAACTCGCCGGTTAGACTTTGAATTTAGTATGTAGTGACACATGTACAGCCCTTTGCAGGGGTATTAAACAGGATGGACAATACTTCACACATAATCTATGCATAAGCAGAACTCCTATTCCCTTCAGGGTTGGACCCTGGACTACAAGAACACTGAGCATTATCAGGTCAAAATGAAACTACGGTCTAGACTGTAGGTGCAGAGTTAAACCCTTTTTGGTACTCGTCCAGGAGGCCTCATCAGTTCTACTGGCCAGTGGGGAGTCCCAGGTATTTCTGGATCAGTGACACCCTAATGTCACATGGTGAGAGCTGTAGGAGGTGAGTCATTGAGGTGACACGACAGTCATGTGATAATTGTGGGAAGAGGTGTGGTCACGGTGGCATTGTACATGCATGAGATCATCTTGTAGGCTACAAGTTGCTGTTCACCTGTGGTGCAATTCAGCAAGCAGACACCAGTGAGGTTCCTGAAAGTGATGGCCCTTTCAACGGGGACATTTCTGAACATAGGTAGCCTGAATATTTGAGGTTGTATCCTACAATGCCATCTTGATCATGTAACTCAAATAACTCAGCAATTCATGTGACACACTGTGGTCTACCCAGAGAGGTGCAAATGCCTGGGACTCTGCTGCTGATTAAGACTTTTGAATGAGTGGCAAATGTCTCTACTTAATATAGGATAGTTTTTTTTTTTTACCCGTTAGTAACACTAGTCATTCACGTAATACAATTCCAGGTAGTAAAATACCTGGATGACTGAGGTGCAACTACCTAGACACATTTTACTGCATTACCTCACGACAGCACAGGTGAGTGGTGAGTAGTGACATTACTTGATCAGTCATTCATAACCAGCAATTTTGAGTGATCTATTAAACTAAAATGCTCAACATTTGCTGGATACAGCTTCTCAAATGTGAGCATTTGCTGCATCCCTCATTTATAATCAGTAGAATTTGAATATTTTTGAGTTTTGGACTCAGCAATTTGAAATCAGTTCAGGGAGACTGGTGGACATTTTTCACTATTTTCAGACAGACAGAGAATAATCATGAAAATAACCATTATTTCTGCCTTAGTTTGTTGTTTTTTAAATCTGTCATTATGTGGGACTATAGAGGGCTTTGGGGGATTAGGAAAGTAAAGACAAATAAAGATAGACTTTATATGGAATTAAATGAAACCAGTAATAACAGAAGCATATTACATTCAAATTGAGTCTTAAGTTGTTGTTTTTTGAGGCAGATTGAATGAATAGGCTGACCTTAAAGAAAGATGTTGGAAAATTGTTGGTACAACCCTTCCAACATTTATGGGCAAAGACAATAAGTGTGCCTTTTGGCCTCTGGATTGCTTAAATAAAGCGACTTGGAATAGGCCTCATTCATACCCCACAGTTTATGAGCGGTTCTAACATTCCCCACAGAAATCAAAAGTACTGAAAAATAAATGGGTACCAGGAACAAAACAAAAGTGCCACAATAACCATGAAAAGCCTAGATTCTGGGCCTAGATACTAGACTTACAGGCCAGGATTTATTTAGCATTTTAAGCCTCAGTTAAGTTCAATAATGGTGCAAATATTTTATAGGGAAACAATGTAAATACAGATCTGAAGTGTTGCAAAAACATGAATGACAAATATTTGAATAACTACTCTCATATGCCTCATATACATCCAATTATTGCACGACCAGATTTTACCATTGTATTCCACTAGGTGGCGTTGTTTAATAATATATAGGTTTATTGTCCATTTTATAACAGGCCATAAGGATTCTTTTTTTAATTCCTTTTTATTCGTGAGTATATTTTTTTTGCCACACACAACAATGAAATGAGTCAAACATGTCGTTGGCACTTTATAGACGAATTAAAGACAGTATTTGATATTTACACTGTAATACTTTCTTAAAAATACTTTACATTGCACACATACACACACGACCACATGATTATTTGCATTTAACAAGTTACTGCTTATCAAAAACACTACCAACTAAAACTCAGATATTCATCACTAATGCCAAAAAAACCCTCAACTTATGTCACTCATCAAACAACAGGATGAAGATGCAAACCAAAACTTAACATAAAAGTTTAATTGAAATAGGAAAGTCTGGAGTAGAAAAATATTAGTTTTTAATCATACTGTGGTAGAAAAGTATGGAGCGGCTCAAGTACAAAAAGATTACCAGGAATTATTAACGGGAAGAGAATATAGCCAGCTATCTCTCATTTTTGCTTGAGAAAACGGTGGGAATACAAAAACCCAGACATTGTTTTGTCTTTGAACATCACACTATGCACACAGGGATCGCAGCTTCACTCAATATCCACCACACATTATGAATCCATGTTTGTACTATAGAACTATTACAGAAAAAAGAAGGCATGTATTTTATTTAGGCAGACTTAAAGTCTCCCAAAATATCTTATCAGAGCCTTTTTATTGACTTGAGTACTTTAATCATGGAGTTATATCTTAAGCATTCAAGCCCTTAGACTCTTATAATGAAATGTGTTCCTAATAGGAGTTTTGAATAGTCCTAAACAAACAACTGCTGATGATTTAACCTTGTTTGAGAAAACCACCATGAAAAAAACAAGTGTCATTTTTAGGTTATGATGCAGACCACAGCAGAAACAGATCCCAGGGAAGACCAGAAAAGGAAAGAAAAATGTCTTTAAACTCACCCCCATCGGAGGTTTTAACAGTAGGTCACATCTGCCAATGATTTTTTATAATGATTATTATTTTTAATCCTGGATTCAAAACTCTGTTAGTTTTCACTCTAACCATGTAATTAGTGACTCATCTACACGCGGAACACCAGCTGAGTGTAATTAGTTGCAGTTAATGAGGTGATGGCAAAGACAGCTCCCCAGGACAAGACGTGCCACTTCAAAACCGACCACTAGGGGGCGCACAGTGCTACATGAATAGGAGTCAATGGATGAACGTCACAAAATCTCACATTACTACAATTTAAGGGACTTCTATGTTTGCGTATTGTACCACATAAACATTTTAAAAGTGTTGTTGCCTTATTAATGAATGTAGCTTGAGTGTATTAGAGTATAGTACCTTTCAGAACATGAACATCCATAAGACTTATAATTGTGGCGTAAAATAAATGCAGGTTTTTTTTAAAACTATAAACCAATGGAAAACATAGGAACTGGTGTGTTTTCCAATGCCAAAGAAACATGTAGAGTGGAATCTATGAACCAAAATCGCAACTGGTGTGAAAACTGGAAAGGGGTAATTTGAAAGAGATCAACTAAACTTTTACTTCAACAGTGACACATGCACTTCTTCTTCCTCTCTAGCACTGCAGCTTGCGGATGCTGCGGGAAATCCTCTTAAACTCGCGCTGGCCCTTCTGCCAGCGCTTCAGCGAGGTGATGACCAGATTGCCATCCATCTTCTGGCCCATGACCAGGTAGGCAGCGTTGATGTCGTTCATCTCCTCACAGATGCACTGCAGGCCGTTCTTCAACCACAGCACCGTCTTCCTCAGGTCACGCTCCGTCACGCCGTTCAGCTTGTAAATGGTCTTACTCTTGGTCTCCGGCACTATCTTGGTGTCGCCGTTGATGTAGGAGATCTCCTTAACTTTGATCTTCAGAGCTTGATGCAAGAAGGAGAGAAAAATAAGGAATGGAGACTGGCACTGTTTTCACCAAAACTGTGTCTAGATCATCCTTTTTGACATACAAGCCATGTGATAGGGCCTATATGGTTTAGTGCTCAAATGCATGCAATAGGGGATATAAAAGTCCTGGTCACAATACACATTCTTTGTTTGGACTTTCTAGTGAATGAAGCGTATTCAACAGTGACATTTCTCCTCATGTTGCCTGAAATCTCCTAAAACCTCCCTTCATGACCTCTGGGGGCCCCGAGCTTCACCTTGGGAACTTCTGCACTAATGAAGTAGATGGGTGGACTTACCGAAGTCATTCTTACACAGGTTGTCAACAATTTCGTTGTCATTTTCGTCCGTTTCTTTGCAAGCATCGCACACTCTGGGCACTAAAACAGAAATTAGACATGGTAAATGTTACACAATCTGACACAATTCAACACCAAATGTTATGTCCTGCCTGCAAACGAAGTAAGACACATAGGACCACAGTGGATCCTGGTGTAGTAAATGGACAAATGAGCGGATACATTGAAAAGAAAAGCATGTTGTTTACACACGCATTGTATAAAGCAGCAAAAGTCCGTATATGATCTGTTATTTTCTATGTGCCACTGAGGGAATTTGGCATTTATGCCCAAGATTTAGGAAATGGAAAATCTGCTTGTAAAATACAGTTGGACTAAACGTTACCTTCTTTAGTGACTGGCGCAAAGTTCTCGGTGCCTGCAGGCGGTATGCATAGGTCATTGTCGAGTGGGAAACGGTCGCAGTCCAGCATCTTTGGCCAGGGAAAGCCAAACGCCGACATCACGGGCGCGCAGCCGTGCTTGACGCTCTCGCACAGGGACCTGCACGGCTGTATGGGCTCGTCCAAATCGTCCAGACAGACGGGAGCGAAAAGGGAGCAGAGGAACTTTCTCGTGTCGGGGTGACACTGTTTCTGAACCAGCGGGATCCAAGACGAGGCTTGCTGCAGGACTTCATTCATGGTTTCGTGTCCTAACAGGTTCGGAAGGCGCATCTCCGTGTACTCTATATCGTGGCACAGGAGGAGAGTTTCAGGGATTGGCTTGCAGTTATTCTTTTTGTACAATAAGTCATGCTGGCCGAAACTGTACAATCCGTGGATGGCTTCCGTGCAGGGCATTGCTATCACCCAAAACACTGTCACTGTCGAAAGAAAGGATTTCATTTTGTATGCGCGTAAAACCAAAATATAAACGCTCAATCAGGGGTTGCTGAGCATCAGTCAGCGTGGATGGAGCCTCTGTCAGTGGTCAGCTGCTACTGTAACAGGAGGTTTTCTTCCAGGCATCTCTGGGAGGAGTCTGAATATTGTGCGTAAAGACCGCTTCTCCATTCAGCACTGGGTTTCCTACCATCAGGTGAACCTCGAGGACAGATTTGTTGCCTCGGTCAAAGAAAAGCCCACATTCTCACTTGTTGCTCCTCTGTGTCCGACAGGCTTTTTTGATTTCTAATTATAGCTCATAGTATTTGATCACCAGTCGTTTTCCTAACAGTTTCCCTCTCTATTTCATCCCCGGCCCTTCATGGAAATAACAACAAAACGCGTCTGACAGGTTTTCCTCATTACGCCCAAACCAACAGAAATATATCCTGAGTGATCCCTTCATTCGCTGTTTTTAGACCCATGCTGTAAATATTTTGGAAATGTTGTCAGTGAGGACATTTAGCCCAGTTCAGTGGAGCGTTAATTTTCCATCATTAGGAGTTTAATGGTGAAATCCTGTGGGCAGGTCTGCAGGTTCATACCACATGGTGAAATATGGTTTGCCCTGGTGTGAGAAGCAGACCTCCACTCAACACACCCAGGGGTGAAACCCAATCTGCCTCCTTCTGCTCTGCAGCTCTGGCTCCTATCCGCTCTCAGACCCCCTTGAGCTACAGTCTGGTCTGCAGACAGCCGTGTGGTTCTTCTCAGGCTTGACCTTCCTCTTGCTCCCTCGGAAGAAGCTGAAATGAGCGAACACTTTAATCTCGAATGGAATTTCTGTCTAAAAGGGTCAGTTCATTCAAACGTTTTCCCACTTTCTTCTTGTGGTTTTAAGTTATACAGATATTTTAGATTTTACTTACTATACTTAACATTGTACTTACATTACAATGGAGGTGGGTTTGAATTGCATTTGTGGTGCTGAAAACTCAACAGCAACATGTTTTTTTCCCCAGAAGCAATGAATTGATGAGCATTAATCTATCTTAAAACTCATCTAGTACCACATGTTGATTCCTGTATTGTCACAAATCAGTCCCTCAGAACCTCCTACCTTCCCTACTAAGCAGCCCCTTCAGTCATTCAAAAAGGTTATGAGTCACTTGTTTTAAGTAGTAGAAAAAGAATTTGAATTGAAAACACCGTTGTAGTATATTTGCCATGAATTAAACCTGCCATTAAAGTTTATAGCTCTACCTGTGCCAAAAATTTTTTTTTGCAGAACTGAACAAAGAGGATATTCTGACAAGAGGTCTCACTTCACATGTTTTTCTTTCCGTATGAAAACAAGACAGAACCTATAAACTACCTGGTGAAGCTGTTCACGGTACATACATTATTTTGCTGCTGAAGATACTGTGTTTCCCCACTCCAGAACAAAGGAATCTGAATTAAATTAGATACCTAATACTGACTCATGAGTTTACTAGTGACATTAATAGTTCATATACAGTATATTGCTCAATTCTTGAAACTGATTACTGTACAGGTGAGGAATGTAGTAGTAAGGGGACATGTTGTAACTGCTGACTGATGGGCTATGGCGAAACGTCTTTCCAGTATGAATTTAAATATTTTCTTTAATATTTAAAGTGTTAGTTCAAACCAAATGAACAAAAAGAAAAAAAACCTCACTCACCTGTAGTTGCGTTTATCCATGCAGACAGTTTTGGGTTTATTTGCAGAGGAATATATGACATTTCTGCCATCATCACAGTTCAATGTTAAGTTGGAGATAAATGGAATTTTATACACTACCGTTCAAAAGTTTGGGGTCACCCAAACAATTTTGTGTTTTCCATGAAAAGTCACACTTATTCACCACCATACGTTGTGAAATGAATAGAAAATAGAGTCAAGACAT
>JAVQJD010085169.1:0-61940 GCA_036023655.1 Nannoperca australis | reverse complement strand
CCCCCCCCCCCCCCCCCCCCCCCCCCCCCCCCCCACTAGTGGCAATATAAAAAGTTTTTGTATTGCAAATAAACCGTTCACTCGTGTCAGACAGCCCCATTGTTCATTTGTTATCATTGGTGGGTGTAGTTGTAGTTAACAGACGGATTGGAAATACAAGGATGTGTTCGACGGTGACAATAGTTGCCTCCAGGACGATAAACGAAAGGTGTCTCCTGCCCTGCTTCGAGCTGGAATGGTGGCTGCGCGTCCATAGTGGCAAAGGTGCAGCGTCATACAAACACAGGAAAGCAAACAGCACAGGAATGCAGATAATTGATTTTTTTCTGACAATTTCTCAAACTACATCTAAGGCTGTTTGTGCATGTTAGCAATTCTAATCAATAGCAACTGGTGGGCACACCCGTGTACTCTGTGTTTCTTTCTGTCAGTTGGCTCATGGGTGCTGATGGCAAGCGTTATGGTCTGCAGATGTAATTATATAACTATAAATAATTTTCCATCTTGCGTCTGCAGGGCGAGGAGGCTGTTTTCCCACCGCTGGAACCGAAGATTGCTTTAAATAAGCAAGTCCTTGTAGGAGGTAAACACACAATCATTCACCACACTCTAGTCCATGCGTGTGCGTGAATGCTGTGTTGAACTGGCTTAATGATTAACTGAATGCAAGTGTGGTTGTCTTGTTTGTGTACTGTATTTTCGAGTGTGCATGTACAGGGCAAGGGGGTGGGAGGGGTGGTGGTGGTGGTGGTGGTGGTGGGGCTCAACAGGAGCACTGAGTGGTTTGAGAAGCTGCCGATTTAAGACTAGCGTGGTGAGTAACGGTGAGTAATAGAGGGGCTGTTCCCCTGAAGGTCAAACTGGAGTTGGCGAGAAGTCTGTTGTTTAATAACTAGTTTTGCATTAGTTTTATGTTGCAGGACATAAGGAAATGAGGCTGCTCACTGTGGAGATATCTGTCTGTTGGCATTTGTCGGGAAAAGCTGAAATATGGTAATGCCATGTTTACCAAACAAGGGTAACCCAGCTTTGTTATCGTTGGCATCTCAGCCATTCTGGTGCATCCCATCGTGTTGGTTTCTCCTATCTGAGAAGGTTTTGGGCCCCCAGGATGTGAACTTTTGTCTGGAGTGATCCGGTGAGGCAGAGTACGACTGTGGGGAAGTTGTGTGTGTGTGTGTGTGTGTGTGTGTGTGTGTGTGTGCGTGTGTAGAGGCGGGGTGTTAACACTTCAGGAGCTCTGGGCTTCAGAGGAGTGTGTCTGTTTTCTGTCTCATACGGCTTCAACCTTGCCGCCATCTCACTTCTCTTATTGTTTGTCTTTATCATTTCTTTCCGGCCTATCACTCTCTCACTCTCTCCCTACATCAACATGTTGTGACTTGTAGGTACATAGGTAGGACACATGTCAAATAACGACCATACATATGAGCAGTTTTTTATGTTTTAGATGATAACGAGCAACCATGCTATTCTAAGCAACAAAATATGTGACTATATGTAACAGGTGTTAAACCAGAATTCATTTTTGGGATTGCAACTACTGATTGAGTTATATGTATGATTATTATAACATACAAGACACTCTGCAAATATCCTAACATACACTTAAGTAAAGTCAGGAAGGATAACAGTTTATTAAAATTTTCATATAATAATTTCCATATCTTTATTTCCATAAACTTATGCAAATAGATGATATTTTGTTTTTATATTAAGTTTAAACAAAATGCTAATTGCAAATTTTCTTACCCAATTTTTTTTTTCAAACTCTCCATTTACCCCAGGAGGGATTCCCAAAGACAAACAGTCTAGCACTGAGCAACTGTACAATAAAAATGTAATGAATGCAATTACATCTTAGGTAGAAGATATATAAAGATAGAAAATACTGGCCAATGTCTGATTTAACAAAAAGCCATTACCGATACATTATTCTAATCTTAAATATTAACTGCTGCAGCTTCTGCACATAGTGTGAAAAAGAAAAGTAGTTGTAACTTTCATTGTTACAATTAGCAATAGCAGTAGGATTTCAGCCAGACTAGTTGTGTTTTTCTTTTTTGTAAGGCCTTCTTCACCACAATATTTTAAACAGCCCATACTCCTCTTTAATTTGGTTCAGACAATCAACCCCACATTTGGAAAACAGAGACTTGGAAGAGAACTGAAGTGCATTCACATTGCTGCTGTTTATCTGGAGTGCATTCTCCGCATAGTCAGGTCCACTCCAGCAAAGCCCCCTCAGCCACCTGCTCCAGAAGTAAGATCAGCCCAGAAATGGTCCTTTGGTCCAGTGGTTGCGTAATTAATGTTAATGTGGCAAAATCAGCCTGATTATTGACACGACTTTCCATTGTGATTTTGATTGCAATCGCTAATGTGGAAATCCCTGTAGCAGCTTATGGGATTATTATGTCTTGGTGTTTAAAGCTCTTTCAAAGTCAAATAGACTCTAATACACTTCATGTGTTTGTGTGTGAATGCATGGTGTTCATTATTGTCTAGGATTGGACCAAGCATACGTTTTAGAATTAAAAAAATAATTTCAGTTTCAGTTTTCATATGTAATACGTAGGTTAACACACGGTCAACAATACAATGAAATGTGTTGGACAATTAAAACAGGTCAGCTCAGCAGTAAGAGCAAAGAATGACAACACAATGGAGTACACAAACACTATATAAATACAAGTGACATGTGTATACATTATTGCACATTGGGTAGGTATCAGTCCTGGTACCGTGACAGCAGTCATGGTTGATAGTGCGTTTTTGGAGACTTATGTTTATGAGTTGTAGTAAAATCATTTTATTAATATAATAAAATAGTAATTTGAAATGTAGGAAAAGCCTTAAAGCGGTCTGACAAAAGTTTTGAGTTTGACATCTGGAATGCTTATCATCTTATGGGCATATCTGCGCGATAGGGCTGCGTCTGATGTGCGCTGTGTGTAGGCCAATTTATTCAGACCTGATGACATCCAACTTTCCAGAAAAAGGCCTCTGTTCAGAAGAATCCTCAGATGCCCAAGAACATGTATTCTCATGTTTTGAGGGCTTCAAAATGTTATCGTCTCATGACGGACTTCATTTGAATTTCATGAATCCCATGAAAGAGAGAGAAGAACACATCATGCACTCAGCTCCTTCTAATTCCTCCTTTGCTGTAAATGCTTTGATTTATATTGCCTTAGTTTTACTTGTTGAGGTTGCTTTGTTAATCCAGTTTTTACGGAATTGTTAAGAATAAACAAGTGGATTCATGAGTTGGACCCACAGAAAGGTCGTGTGCAGATTTATGCTGGGATGAAAATAGGGCCTCTGTAATAGTTCCCTTGACTGCATTTATTGCTTACTTTAAAAAGTAATTTCTTTATATCAGCATCAAGCTGAAAATTGCCATGTATTAGTATTAGGCTTGGTAAGCTTCTAATTCTGTGGCATTTACAGCCGGCTGTGTTTCCATGCATTTATAACACTTTGATTCTTAAGAGCTCCTTTAATCGCTTATGCCTAGCTTGGAACATAATAAACAACTCGCTGTAGCAAAAAGTGCCACATGGGGGAGATTTCTAGAAAGGAAGTTAAACGCTTCTGTCACTGGCAGTTTTGTTGCTGTGTTTTTCATTCACTGTAAGTACCGTAATCTACTCTCCAAGCTTGGCTGCTGTAGTTAAAGACAGTGACAGGCAGAATAGATGCAAGGCAGCGTGAAAATGAGAAACGATTATCCCTACAAAGACGTCACAATGGAGACCAAGGCAAAGACATAAAACGACACCGTGTTTCTGCCTTTTCCTGTTGATTGAGATCACAGGATGTGTCAAAGCCTTCTAAACACCCTCACCTGGCCGCCGTCTGCTTTCCCTATCTGATGCTCTGTTCCCATGGCCGCATCAGCTGCTATCAACACTCTGGCAAATCGCCCGCCTCTGTGTTGTCTGGCCAAACAGGTTGCACAGTTAGATGCATGCCTTATGCTGAATATATTATGTCTTATGATAGAGCAACATTCTTATTTTCTCTTGCATCTCCTGCAACTTTCATGTGAATGATCTGCTGTGAGGTAGAAAGAATTGTACTGATAATGTTATCACAGATGTGTTATCTTGAAACTACTTAAAATACCTTTTTTTGGGGGGAAATGAGTTTGGCAAGTTTCAATTTCTTTTTCTATCAGCGTCAAACAGACATGTCCTTCTTTTGGTCTGAAACATATTGACGGATGTATAAACCCTGGTCTGCAAGGAGAGCGAAGAGCTTTGATAATGTCAAGCCTGCTACCAGGTGCAGGCGGCTAACGTGACGGAGTCTTTGTGCGAGATTGACTGAGGCGGCAGAAGTAAGCAAATTCCATCCGCAGATGAGTTGTCTTACTGCAAGATGAAAAGAAAATCACAAAAGTGAGAAAAAGTGTCAAAGCTTTTTTCCTTTTTTTTTTTTTTTTTTTAGCTTTGGCCTTCTCTTTTCTCTGCTTCAGAAAAGATGAAATAGAACTAATAACTTGGATTGATTTGTTGTCTTCTGAGCAAAATGACTATACAGTTTTTTTTTTGTGGTAACCTTGGCCAGCATCTGTCAGACTGCCTTTACTGCGTAACAATATAATGTACTACAACTACAGTTTGAAATATAACTTAATATATGTACATTCTGTCCCTATATGAGTAATAATATATATTTATTATGACACATCAAAAGGACTCTTGCTCATGGTTTCCTCACTGACTATCTAAGGAAATTCAAAAAAGTTCCTACAAGGCGCTGTGATTTTTATTTGGATGGTTTTGACTTTGTTGCAATCACTTCATGTCATGGTAAATATCACTTTGGCAGTCCTTTGCTTTCTCCGTTTATTTTAGAAAACAAATCCCTTTTAGGGATAAAGCACCTGGTGGGGCTTCTTAATGGAATGGCTTCAGCCCTACGCAAATAAACAGCTTGCATTTTTTGGTGTGAGATTAGGAACGAGGCAGAGAGAGAGGGGGTTGGGGGGGCTGGAGTGAGGTGGGTAAAAACCAAACAAAGAAAGTCCTCATCAACATGTGGAGAGGACAGGAGTGGAGGAGTTGCACGTCTACTTCAACTACTATTGTTGACTGTATGTATTGTACGCCTATAGAAGTGCATTGGCACATTGTGAGCTTTGAACCTGTGTTCCTTTATTTTAAAACTTCATGTTGACGCTCTTTTTTTTTAATAGTTGACCAGTGACTCAGCAGTAGGATATTATTCAAAAGGGCCAGAACATATCTGAGTCTTTGTTTTCCACACTTAAATATACAAAAAATTTTGGTTATGCCTTTTTGTGACCTGGAAAAGATAGCGTGGTAACCAGAACCAAAGAAAAGGGAGTTAACAGAAAGCAGAACAAAGTGACCACCAGTATGAGGTAGGGCTGCAACAACGAATCGATAAAATCGATAAAATTCGATTACAAAAAGCGTTGGCAACGAATGTCGGTCTTGACTTGCTCCATGCGATAGAGCCCTGAGATAACTTTGTTATGATATGGCTCTATATAAATAAAATTCAATTGAATTGAAAGTTCGTTTAGAAAGAGAAAGACGAGAAAGTGTCACTGCAGAAACAATCTACCTTCATAATCCATGGCCTGTTGTTAAAGCTATTTGATATAGCAAAGCCTTAATTTATTATTGGTTATTATTATTATGCATAACAGGTTACACTTTGTTTTTGATTTACATTTTTATTATTTATTATTATTTATAACAGCTCAGGTCCATTCCAAGTAACTTAAAAATAATGTTTTGGGGCAAATTAAACATATCTTAACATGTTGTATAGCTTATATATAAGTTGTTAGGAAGAACAGTGTTTTTGGAATAAAAACTTGGGAAAACATTTTTTTTTTACGTTTTTATCCGATTCATCGATTAATCGTAGAAATAATTGACAGATTAATCGATTATCAAAATAGTTGTTAGTTGCAGCCCTAGTATGAGGACTACATTTCTTTTAAATATCTCAACAAGCTGTTAAAATTGGCAAGACCAGGTATATCAAATACTGTCTCTAGTTATTTCCTTCAACCATATGTTTGCCCACTGCTCTGATGGTTAAATTATATATTGTTAACAAATCCATCTTTGGGTCAAACATGTGTTTCTACAAGCTTGGTTAGGGACTACTCACAGGGTAATCTCGGAACCCATCAGCTATCGTCTGATGCCGATTTAGCCTCTTGGGGCAATGGCCAATGTTTCGGGGCTTCCGGTGTAAGCCAGAAGATATCTGGGCCAAGACTTCCTTTTCCGTGTGCCGGTCATTGTTTACAGTCCAGTTAGCAATCTCAGAACCCATCGGCTAATGTTTGACAACGGTTTGATTGCAGATAAATTCAAATCAAGCTAATAAAAAGCTAATCTCTAGGGTTCCGGTATTGAGAAAAAGCTAAACCGTTGTCAAACAAAAGACGTGACTGGTCAATACTTCTAGGACTACAAACGGACTACAAATGGAAGCCGGAACGCCGACACCAAAATCTTGTCCCTTTCCTACAGATTCTGCATTCATATGCAGATCTGTTAATAGAGATTACGCACAGGGCTAAACTAGTAAACTTCACACATACTAGCTAGCTGGGCTAGTGCTAGTCGATCACAATAGCTTTCTGAACTATTTTCTCTGTACTGGGCCTTTTACTCCCCCCTGGCATTTTACTCTCAGGATTGTACATAATTTTATTCAATAAAGAGTCACTGACGGAGGATAAAAGCTCTCCAAGCTAACTATCTAGCTAGTTAGAAAGGTCACTAAGTCAACACAGTTTATTCAAAAGCCAGTTGTACCGATAACTCTTGTTTCATTGCTGTCTGCAAGCCATACTTTTTTATCGTTTATAAATTCTTGGGTGACCGAGCCAGAAATCTTAACTTTGCCTTTAATTTGACTTTATTTTAATACTTTACTTAAAGTTTTTGTTCAACTCGGTTTCCAAACAACATTTAATACATCAGAAGCACTGAGAATTTGGCATGCTTTCTCAATTGAAAATAAAAGGCATTTGGATAAGACATTTCTCAAAGTAAGGTATTGAAAAAAGTTAAACATTTTAGTGCTGGCATCAAAAATTAAATGGATCCCGGGTTTATGTTCTGCAAACCTCTTACTCGCCATGATCAGTTGTGTTTCAGTGTAGCCAAACCCAATATTTAGATGTTCTCATTGACATAGTTTATTTTTGTCAGACTGCTGAGCAAGTGTAAAATAGTGACTTTACTAGCTTCCAATGCAAGACTATTGATTTAAGATTAATCCATAGTTTTTAAAGTGTATAGTTTCTGTGAAAATCGGTGAATTGCATAGAGGGCAGGCCAAACCGGAGAGCAACATTTTTCAAATTTAGCTGTGGACATGGCCTGTGAGGGACGCAGAAAGCGAAAGGCTGTTTCTTTCCAAATGTGGGTTTATTTATGTAATCAAATGAAAAAGGTGGAGGCATTTTTTAAACTGATATTTATTTACAGTTTTTCCTCCTTTTTTTTTTTTTTGCTCTGGTTTTAGCCTTGGCTCCTGCGTTGTTTTCATAAACAAAGTCTCTCTGGCCAGCTCTAAAAAACACAGGGCCGCTCAGTGCAGTGAAAACAGGAATGACAAACACCATTAGCGGAAAAATTTCCATCTCATTGCAACTATGTTATTGTTTACTTTACCATACACATCCTAATATGGTTACCTCCCTGTCAAAGCGGGCCAGAGCAGAGCCGAGGGGCCCTCGCAGGGAGACGCTTTCAGCTGCCACTTAGACAATAAGAAACAAATGTCACAGCTCGGCAAAATAACCCGGCTTTCACAGCCTTACAGTACTTGGCCTTCCACGCTGCTTGGCTCAGGCTCCTGTGTGATATTTATCTACGCTCCTCTGTTACATGCCCTCACAATGTACCCCCACCGCACTCCTTCTCTGTCCCCATCTTCTTGTCTGTCTTCCCTTCCTTTCTGTCTTTCTTTGTCTGTATCTCTCCATCGATCTCCGTCCCCGTCCTGGTGTTAGCTATGTGTAGGTTGACTGATGGGCCTCTGTTTGCTGTGTTAAGTTATTTATCAGGGGGTGGGGCCATGTGTTTAGAGTGGCTGTTGCCCTCCTCCCTGTGGCCGAGCAGAGGCCAGTTCAGCTGCAGGTCACGCCCTGGCCCAAAGCCGACGCTGCGTTTGAACTGGAAACATCTTGGCGATTCTTAGAGGCCCTTTATGATACTTGGATGAACTCAGAAAACCCTGGGATCTACTGAGGAGGCAGTGTAGCATTCTGGAGGCTGTGGCTTTTTTTATTTTAATTGTTTTGACATTTACTGAAGCATCAATTGTAGTTGTTTCTAATTTCAGATTGAATAAAGTGGGGATTTAACCTATAAAGTCCATGAAAGTTTAAAGATTTGCTTTTGCAGCAGCAACAGTAGTAGGTTTGGCAGCATGTGCACTATTATTGATACAAAAATCCAAGTAAACTATCATCAAAATCTTCAAGTTGCGTCATGTTGGAGTATTCTCCATGGATAGACAGTATATAGGCTATTAGGCATTAGAGTCAGGCAACCGTCCTGCAGGTTAGCCTGGCAGTAGGTGGAAATAGGGTTCTTTCAGATGCATGGGCTTTCTTTTCCCCTGTTGTTGGAGGATGATGGCAGCCTCACCTCAATCCTAAAATCCTCACGTTTATGATATTTGCCCAGTATTATCTGTGCCTGTGGATGAATGGGAGGACAGAGCATGAGGAATGTAGAAGGTCAGACTGCGTGATTTACACAGTACAGAGCCAGAGAATCCTTGGGAAAATACTTGGGCCGGGATCAAACAGACATCATGTGATATGTTCTTAACACTGACCTTTAAATCCATGCATTTTATGGCTCTCCTTGGCAAACGATGCACTAAATGTAAAACAATTACTATTTGAACATTTTTTTAATAATTGCATTTAAAGAAAGCATCATCTTCACACCGTCTTTGTGTAGTTTGAAGGATATTAGTCCTGGTCGCTAATTTACCAAAATAGTGTAATAGAGTTTGCTTGTGTACAGATGATATTTCCTTTATAAGCTGCGTCAAGGCCAGTGATTCAGTTTGAAAGTTCCTTAATCAAAGCAGTGGGATCAAAATGCCAGTATTTTGAATAAGCATAGACACTCATAGTAAAAGCAGACACTTCTTTGGGAATTCCTGGAAAAGATTTGAGATCTGTGGTTTTCCTAGAGGCAAAAGTCTACTGTCTGAATACATATTCTGAGTCACAATGACTTTGAGGCATACACATACAAGGAGCTGTTAGGAAGTGGCACAATTATTAGTTGTAAGATGACATTTTTCAAAGTGAAGATAAAATTATACATTTAGTTTTAACCACAGTTCAAACTGACATACTGTTCATTATTTCATTAGTATTTGTTTAGCCCAACTATTTCCTCCCGATTACAGTTATACTTTTTTGATAAGCTAATGTCACTGACCTTTCTTTCTTTTCTTTTTTTTTTTTCATCTGAGGGGAAAGACTATACCCTCTTTGACGTTAATGAACTTTGCGAAAGGGTTGTTTACTGGCTTCAAGGTCAGTTTCTGAGAAGGGCAGCAGGTTTTCTTGTAAACATATTTACAGCCAAAGGTGTGTAAACACTGTAAATGTATACAGGTTCAGCAGGGGCTGATACTGGCACATTGTTCCTTTTTTTTCCTTCCCCTTTGTTTTTTTCCCCCTGACCTTTCCCCCGTGACACACGCAGAAAGGCTGTTGTGTGCATATGTGTTTATTTCTAGAAGCACTTTAAAGTAATATGTGCACCAACAAAAAGCCGAAAATAAAATGCCAGAAAGCATAATGATGTGCCTACTCGTGATTTAAAGCTGAGAGGGGAGAGAAGGAGAGGAGAGGCAGATAGCAAGGCAAACGCAGGACTAGTGGGGGTATTAAATATGAATTAATGGAATGTTGCTCAGGCACATCTCTGGGTGTAGTGTAGTGTAGAAAAATAAAATTTATGTTGCCCGCTACTTGCCGTGAAGGTGCATTTGGACTTAGTATCCTTTAATTAGAAGTGAGATATTAGCATTTCATAGGGCTTTATGCTGGGTGAGGGGATCGGCCGGCCACCGCGCCTTCATTAGCCAACTTCTCTGTGTAATGAGTGCCATCATTAGCTGATGGAGTGGATTTGCCCTAGCTCTACCTTGAAAGGCACATCTCTTACATACTTGCAAGGAATGAGGCCTTTTAATGGATTTCTTAATGAATAAAATGAGATGCCACTTCTTTAAAATTTGACGAGTACATTCCTGATAACGTACACCATTGCTGCCTTTTACTTTTTTGTTAAATGAATCGCAAAGACACAAGTAATACAGGTAGTGATGATCGTGTAAAGCGGGAAACAGAGGCATTCACTGGACTTACTGGTAGTTTAACTGACATTTTGTGAAAGTAAAAAAATAAAGAAGTTTTTATGTTGCATAATCTATCATAAATTCTGAATGATATCAATAATATGTGGACGATAAAGGTGCAACATCAAAAGGACTTTCGTTTATATGCACATGAAATGCTGTATGTGTGGGATTTCTGTCAGAAGTCTGAGGGAGTGCTAGATGTTAAAACTCACTGTGTTTATCAAGAAAAAAGCGCTCTTGGATAAACCTGACTGCAAATTATGTGTGTGTCTTTGCAGGAGTGTGTGCACATTCAACAACAGTCAAGACACAGTCAGAGCGGAGGTGGTGATTCCCCCCCCCTTTTTTCTTTTTGTGATATGGAAGTCTCCCTAAGCCTTCGGCTGCGGCTCCATTCTCAGAATCAGGCGTGAAGTGATTAGTATTTTATTGATGAGCTCCTGAAGTGGCAAGTGTGGGAAATTGGATCTTTGATCTCCTGGAGTTCGGGAAATATATCCTAAGTGTGTGGAGCTCTCCAGGTAAACCCCCCTCCCCCAAAACATCACTACACACACAGAGGCAGACACACACACACACAAACACACACACACACAGACAGTCAGACAGACAGACAGATGTGTCGTTTAGGAGGGATATTCCTCCCCTTCTCCAAAACACATATTTGTTTTGGATGTTTTCACTGAGAGTCTACATGGTGATTACAGATGTTCATTAACAAAATTGGGTATTTGTTTTAAACTTTAACCAATCACTTTGATATGCTAATTACAGTGTAATTTAATTTGAGCCCTGTAATGATGATGCTGTTATTATGGACATAAATGATGCAGTTAAGCTGAGAGTAATCTCATTTGCATACTGTACATGCCAGTAAATTAAGCCCTTTCCTGCGTTGCTTCAGCTTTAATTTTCCACTCCTTTTCACACAGCATCCCTCAGCTCCTGTGCCTAATAGCAGGCCGGCTTGTTTGATGTGGAGAGCCGCTTCCCTCATACTAAATCTAGTCACAATATGTAATACATAAAGGCTCTCATTATAACTCTTAAGTGCTCTTTTAAGAAGTTGGTATTAATAAGCAGGCAAGCTTTTCAGTGCTTTGTGGTGATACACAAAAAAAAGCGTTGCCCCTCACCGTAATCATCTTCAAAATTCCTTAATCTGCATCTGAGAAATAAAAACTAGCATGGCTGTGATAACGATGTACCCGGGAATAGTTAAAGAGCCCCCTAATCATATTGTATATGTCCTCTTCTATGTGTTGATCAGAGATATCTTCAAAGAGGGGATTGTATTTTGATATCCTTCCTTTGAAAAAGAGATGAAGAGCATTTGGATGTGTTTTTAACTAAGATTTCTTTCCCCTCATAAAAAACTAATTGAAAAATATGACCTTATTGTATGTTTAGAGCAAATAATTTGGCTTTTTTCGCTTTGTGCAAATGCTTTTTGATGTCTGTATAAAAGAGGCATATTTCTGACAGAGGGACACGGCCTGGCCTTGATAAAATGCTCCTGTGTCTTCATTAGAGAAGCAGCACCTCATGGTGTCTGATTGTCTGATGTTTGCGGTGAGAAGGTAAACATGTTTGTCATACAGGGCTGTATTTAGGCTGATCAAACATGCGAGGTGGGCCGTGGTGAATGTTAAAGATTTTTGCTGCAGCCTCACAGTGGTCTTAACTTGCCCCTACATCCCCTGCTTGTAAACTAGAGTCCGACTTCCCTATGCGCTTTGAAGGTGGGTTAGGAGGGTGGTTTATGGACTTCAACACGGACAATACAATTGCCCTTCACTGAGAATCCTCCTCCATTTTGTACCATAAAGAATATTATTTTTCTGCCAGCCAATTTTCTCTGTTAGCCTCTAATTGGCTACATAAATCTCGGACGTTGAGGGTGAGAAATGTTGCGGTGTCACACAGTGTAATCTTCACCCTTATTTACCAATTCATTAAGATTCATTGATGCAGGATCGGTGAGAGGAAATGACAACATAAATCAGACCTCTAACATAATGACCCTAATCAGTTGGGAATTGCAGAAAATGTCATGATGAACTATGTCCTTGTATTAGTGCCACTGTACATTGTCATTGTGCTGCTTTACGAGTGGGACGCATCCTCCTGACATGGGCTGTATTTAACAAAAAAGAGTTGTTAAAACCTGATTCCATTAAAACGCAGAAATTCATGTAAGGTCTTTTGGTTTTTAGCCCTTCGACCTTTATCTTCGGTTTAACTGCTTAATGGAAGGCACAAACTCACTTCCTTTTTAACCCTCTCTGTCCTCTCTCTGGGAAGCTGGGGCTTTTAAAATAATAACATGCTTCTTAGGCTCAAACGACCCCGCTAACATGTTGAGAAAGAATGGCTCCTTCAGAAGCAGGAGGGGTCAGTGGGTAAGACCACTCCAATACCAATGGCAGTTAATCAGATGCCTAATAGCAAACTGGCAATTGTGGTACAGATGCCTACGTTTAAAACCAGCCACTGAGCACCGACAGTTGTAGGTGAGATACTATTGAAATAAAATAGCCATTGCATTTCCATGCCATTAATTGTGTGTAAAGGTTAATGATTGCGTCTGGAAAATCAATAGCTTAACTTAATCTCTGTGTGAGGAACTCTAAACAAAAGAGGTGGGAGACCTACACCTGCTGTGTGTTTTTGTTCGTAGAGAATGATTTAAATAGCAGGGGTAACGCCAGGCCCTACAGTTTCTTCCAGTTATCAAGCATGGGACTGAGAGCAGAATCATATTAAAGGCATCTACCACACTTGATGAGTTACTCAGCAGGAATTAGCGGCTTACTTTGTGTGCAGAGCGAAGGTTTACCACAAGTCTGTCTTGGTGATTTAACAGAACTGCAAATATTTTTCCCCCCAAAAAAATGATTAGGCTATGTGTTGTCAGCTTACAGAGGAAGTGCACACTCCAGTAAGTTGACATCTCCCCACAAGACAGCAGTTCTAATAACACAGTCCTGTCTTTGCGTAGGTACGCAATATTAATTAGACAAGTTCGTTAAGGCTAACCTTGGTTTTCCCAGGAAAATGCATCTGACACATTTCCTCTCTACAATTTCGCAAACCCCACACCCATGGGAGCAGCCCTTACATGGATTCTAGTAAAAATGATTAAAAATATATGACACACTTTAAGTAATGTTAAAACAATAAGCGCTTCTGTAGATCCCATAGGATGCTGATAGATTGAAGTTGTGTTTTTCTTCGGGTATGTATGTTGGACACAGGTCTAATTGGTAGGACAAGCTTGAGGGAAGCAATGCCAGCTTTTTCCCGTGCATTGAGGCTGTGGTCAGAGAAAGAGGCCTCCTGTCTCCTGGTGTCTGTCCTCTCGCTGCAGTGTTAATGGGCATGAGCCACATGTGAGCGAGATTATCAAAGTCAAATGAAGGAGAGTCACTGAGGAAATGTGTGGCGAACCACTCCTAAAAGAGGCTCCACATCCCAGAATTACTATTCCATTCATGTACAACCAGATTTAAACTCATTAGACTTCTCTATTTACTTAGTCTCTATCGGCCCTAGTTGTACTAAAAATACCATGGCCTGCCTTACTTTGGCACATTCTGTCATTGTCTGTGCACAGCAGGCCTTTACGCCGAGGTGTTTCTCGGATGGCTCCATGCAAAGGAGACAGACCGGTCTGTGTATTTTCCGAAATTATGGATCTACTCAGCTTCTCCACTGGAGTCTGCCTTCTAGTACCCTTCTTATTGTTAATTTATCTGAGCTTGCAGCGTGATAATAGGTTGATATTCATAAGAATCACCATACTCACCACTGCTTGAATGTTGAGCCCCCTTCCTCTCCTCACGGCCTAGTAATAGGTTTGGTTCTAGATTTCATGCTTGAGAATCCTATCACAGTCGTCCCAATGTGTTATAAATATGTGTTTGGCACCGTCGCTCATATTTTATACCTTCCTTACGTGAGGGGAACAGTTTTTTCCGGGGACTAAATGAAATCAGTAGGGGGAAGCAGAGACTGAACACGACGGATTGTGGGTAGGGACAAGATGTTGCATACATGAAAGATTCATGGTCAAGGTGACGTGCAGCCTGAGAGTCCCTACACTACATTAACTAGCTTGTCTTTTGTAATCACTTCTAACAGACAGTGATACGTTTGATCTAGCAGATGGGGTAACTCAAGATCGGTTGAAGTCACACATAAAACATCAAAGCCATACACTTTGATTTATGATAGATAGACAAACATCTTTGTCCGTTCAATTCCACCTAATTCCTTTTGTTGTTGTTGTTGTTGTTTCACTGTGTACCCTGATGTTGTGAGTGCCAGCTCTTGGAGCCCCCAGACATCTTTTGTTATTTCCTCAAACCCAGTTACTGAATAATTGAACAAGGTAAATGTTTAACATGTTTTTACAAGTTCCTCGCTGAGCGGTTGCGAAGAGCCGCTGTTTGTTGGGTCTGGAAGAAAACACTTGGTCGCTTCGCTCGACAATGATGTGTTTCCATAGGAGACCACCTCGCCGACTGCCCATCCCGCCGCCGCCCCCGTCTTGTTCCGTCTCATTCACGGTAGCTTGCCAGCAGCTGCAACACACCAACTTAATGCGTCTTCAGATGTCAGAAGAATGACTTTTTGTTTATCTTGACTTCTGCCTCGCTGTTTATTCTAGCCGAAGCTGCATTTGCATCGACCTTGATTCCCCAAAGCCTGGCCCCCTCTCCTCCCCTCCCACAACTTGTTTACACTATGCCTGCCCAGAGTGTCACCTAGGAAATCGGCTGATCATTCCACCTGGTTAATATTAAATGGCTCCTGCAAGGAGATGTGTTTGTTCATAAACACAAACCCCCGCTCCTCCTGTTTACCGTAGCCATGGCAGCAATCACTTATTAAACAAACAGCTGCTTTGTTTGCCAGCATGAGTGGTCTGCTCATACCCTGTACAAGGTCTGGGAAGAACTTGAAAAACTGCTTCTGTGCCTTGTGTGGTGCAAAGCTGTGGGGTTTGCGATGGAGGTATATTTGCAGGAGGGGGGGGGGGTTTCCATACTATATTGTCACAGTAGTCTGGAGATATGCTTTGCTTATCTGTGACTTGGTTGAAGTGGCTGACAAGATTATATGGTTGTTTGGTCTGACTGTGAAGTCTCCTTTGGCAGAATGTTATCCCGGCCTTTACTTCTCTCAGCAGAGAGTGGCCAGAGAATTGTAGTCAGAGCGCCAAGTGAGTCCAGATTGAGTCTTTTTGATTGAGGTGGTTCTGGTTTGCAGAAAGCCTCCCTATTTTGCAGATAATATGTGGAAGGGTGTGGGACTACAGATTGGAAAGGCTGTTGGGATTCAGCCCAATTTCTCTGTCTGTTGTCCAGTGGATGTGTCCAAGAGACATATTCTCTGTAGTTTATCAGTAGCTGCGGTTACATGGACAATAGTTCTTCATCCTGGTTGAAATGAGAGATTCCAGCTTAAGTGGACACTAAATAAAGGGATCTGATGAGATGTGCGTTTACATGCCGGAAGTATTTATTCAGAATTTAAGTCAGTGGTTCTGCCCGCTGTGAAGCGTGAAAGTATAACAGACGAAGAAGAAGTTTTCTAGCCTTTAGACAATCCTTAACTCTTTTAAGGTCTCCAACAAAAACGCCAACCAGAGACCAGAGAGAATCGATCAGATTATTCCGATTGAGCCCAATCAGAACATAAATGAGGCATTTATGTTCTGATTGGGCTATTATTCCGATTATTAGTGGAATATAAGGGTCCGTGTAAACGCAGCTACTGATAAGGGCTGTGATAATGGATTATTTGAAATACAGCTTGTGTTTGTCTTTTGACTTCGCCCTGGGATCAGCAGCCAAAATACATCAAACCGTAAGACAAACCTTGAGAAGCATTCTGTTGCTGTACCTTTAGTACATGCTGATGTGTTGTCTAGTCTAGCAACCAAGCTGAACTTAAACAGCTCTAAATTGAACCTCTCCCCATTGTCCCCTCCTTGGTGTGTCTTTATCTTCCACCCCAGAAATGTTGTGCTTTTGTTGTGCGCTTGTGTAAACAAGGGCTGTGTGAGAACTTGGCGATTCGAAGCAGGTGGCCGCTGAGGCTTTACTGTCATGAGCATTAAAGAAAAACAGAACATGGAGAAGGGTCAAAGCACAGCTGCGCGGGCCCGACCCTACCTTGAATCGACTGCTGACTTGTTTGAGCTGTTGAATTCCAGGCAAGCATGACAGGGGGACAGGCATTAGATTTCCAGGGAGGGGGGGAGAGAAAGAGAGGCAGGACTGATGAGCTGTGGCCGCCGGCTGTTCTTAACCTTCAACCTGTCTGGTCAGGTGGGAGACACATGTGACTCTTGTTTGTACTGTACTCCCCACATTTGAGGCCAGAAAAACAAAACAAACTGTAAACAAACAGAAACTCTGACCTTTTTTATTATCCGGTGTTTGTTCCAAACACTTGTTTTGTTTTGAAAGCAACCCCCCCCCCCCCAAAAGAACAGACAGGCATCTAATAATCAACAGCACAGCCGGTTCTTTTTGTGCAAACTGCCGCTGCCTTGTTTTGATCTCCTGGAATTTCCATTATTTTGATTTCTTTTTAAAACTTTCTTTTTCTTTCCAGCTCAGGAAAACAAAACTAGCTGACATGCTCCATTAATAACAAGAAAGAATATTTTTTTTCTCATGTCTCCTCTTGTGTGTTGTGTTGTGTTGAAATGTTTGTGTTTGGAGCTCGAATACATATGTGATTAACCCCAGTAACTACGCCCCTTTCAGTAGGACTCTTGCCCCGTAAATACAGCCGAATTTGTGTGCGTTGTATAAAAAATACTTGGAGCTCTTTGAGTCATCACAGACAAGGCTATTCCCTGAGCAGAGTGAAAATAAATAGATAAACAAACACAGGGCCAAGTCACGTGGCCGAGTTGCCCGGGCCCCAGCTGATGACGGTGTCCCTGCCTCGGTTCTCCACAGATTAACATTGTTATCAGCACAACTCTTTAATAAGGCTCTTTCCTATCTGCTTGATGTTTATGATGGATAATGCCCATTTCCCATTTTCTTTTTTCCTCCAATTTCTTTCGTCATGATATTGCAGCTTTGAATTATTCTGTGGTAAAAATTAATGAGAAAGTAGATTTATGGGTTTCATTTGTTTGTCAATTTGAAAATTAATTGAGTGTTAATTTTAGCCATCCCCTCATCAGTGCCGGTTCCAAGCATGCGCGCATTACTTTGCATTCATTGTAGCCTTTCTCTCCTTTATTGTGGGTCACTAGTTTTGCATACATTAAAATAGCCCCGCGGCTCATTCTCTTGATTACTTTTGGAGATGCCATGCATTTGAAAATTTACGCCTTTCCGTTATAATTATGAAAATTTTGCATGGAATGACAGTGCATGTATAATAGCCATTACTTTCCCTCCTTTTATGCAGCTTTAAAAAAAAGAAGAAAAGAAAGCAGGCCCTTCTTTTTTTTTTCTGCATGTGGAAAAAACATTTTTTTATTTGAAAAATAAGTGGGGGTGAATAACGTCAGCCCATGGTTTATTTCAAATGGCATTTAATTTTGCCCGAGAATGTGTGTTTCTAATTGGTGTCTCAGAAGTGGAGTTGGTGCGAGCGCGGGCCTGTAGATGGAGTTGTGGCTGGCTGCAACCTGTCCCACAGTACTCCTCTTTCTCACTCCTTGTTTAGAAAATCCCATTATGGAGGGAGGCCGTGCCAGACTGGAGGGGTGAGCCGGGTCAACATCTGTCTGGAGGGAGAGCGAGGGCGGGGGTTGGGTGGGGGGGAGGGGGAGGAGTTGCAGCTCTAGCCCCAGCCCCAGCCCGGAGAACAGGGCCTGTAGGCCGGGTCCAAGCTGCTCAGACAGGCCCCTGAGTGTGTGGGCGTTGTGACACACAACTGAACCGGCACAGGCCACAGTGTCAGATGACTCACTTGGATATGCTTCTTGCAAAGAGGGCTTCTACAGGAGAAGAGATGTAAACCATCGGGAACTTTGGGTTTGATTTTTGTTCTGGTGCTGTTTCAGCTCACAGTAGCCCACAACCGCGACTGACTGTTCTGAACTGGGAGACTGTCCCCGAGGTCCATGATTTGAAAGAGCAGTGTTGCTTATAGTGCTGTTTATTTTTTAATAATGCCCTGTCTAGATTATTATCTCACCTATGCTCTGTAAATATTCTTATGTGACAAGTTGTCAACTCAATTTCCTATCTGTCAGCCTGAGTGTGTGTCCCCATGGTGTCTGGGTGTGCGTCTGCATCTTGTTTAGATCCGGATCTCTGGAGACACTGTGCGCTGTGTAGCTGAGCACATATTAATTCACACTGGACCTCCTATTACACGCCTTAAATGTAACACCATAAATCTGCATTTAGTTCCATTTTCACCTTCTTTCATGATGAGATCCAGTGTTTTAAAGGCATTTATTCTGCTTCATATAAATAATTAATCAGCCAAGTTAATTCGCTTCTGCCTGACTTAGTCAGCTTCATTAACCGCCCTGGAATTGGGAGGCTAGACGCGTAGCGCCACAGAGGCCTGTGACCAACGCACAATAGCTGTAAATCATTCCACTGATTTGAGGAATACAGATATGCACTAGTGTCACTGGCAATCATCCCCAGACAGAGGAGAAAGAGAGGGTGGGTTCTGTCCAACTTTTTGTGTATCCAAAAGCAGAACAGAGGATGTAAGATCTAAGCCAATAGCTGTATATTCACATTTAACACTGATTACCGCTGCCAAATTTGATCATAAAAAGCATGCAATGATACATAAAACTCCACTATATTTGTGTTTATTTGTATGTTATTCTCTTGAGTTAGATTCATTAATGAAAGACAAGAACCCAAAATGGTTTATTTATATTCAGACCTGCATTTTGGTGTTAATTGAGCGCCCCTTAAGGATTTGACTTGTTTTCGCTCGGCCTCAGATTGGATGTTTCTCATGAAGATCCTTTGGCAGGCCTCACGCAGTCGCCCTGTTTCCCATTAAAAAGCCATTCTGCCGTGGTTCTTCTGGGAGCCTTGCAAGTAAATATATCCATTTCCATAGAAAGTGTTTTGTTTTGGAGGTCCAGTGTTTTCTTGGGCTCCTCTGCTCTCCCTCAACTCAGGTTGGGTTCCTCTCCTCTACCCCACCCCTGCATATACCCCATAATGGAGAACACAAACAAAGCCCGAGTCCCCCTACTCTCTCTTCTCCAGCCCGGTATGGACTCATCTGCACTGGAAAAGGACAAAACAATGGAGCAGTTCATTATTCTTTGGAGAAGCAGCCTGTGAGAGTGTGTGTGTTTGCCTCATTGCATATGCTACAAGCAAACAAACAAGACATGGGGAAGCACAAACCAACAGGGAAACCTGCAATAAAAGTGAAATTGTGTGGGAAGGATATGACAGATGTTTATAGTTTGGCCCAGAGTTAAAATAGGACCTCATTGCTGTGTGTTTTAACAGCTGTTTCTCCCCCTTTCTGTCTAAGTCCCTGCTTTCTCTCTTGCGTGTCTTCCCGCAGGTTTTTGAAGTCATGATGCAAGAATCTGGGACGGAGGCGACGAGCAATGGACCAGCTAATCAAAATGGAGGAGCGAGCGTGGAGGGCGGGCCCAGGGAGGGACGACTCAAGAGCGCCACACCGTCGATGGAGGTGACCGCAGCTGACCTCCTGCATCTCCAGCAGCACCAGGTAGACCCGTCCCCCTTTCACACCTGTCTTCACTTTATTAAGCCATGTCATCAGCAGGCTCCCCCTTCTTAAAGTGCCACTTAATATTTAATTCCACCTCAAAGTAAATCTACTACATAAACACATTATTATTATTATTTATGTATATTGAGGCCCTTTTTTAATATTTAAAGAAGGGGAAGTGCTCTCTGTGATTGTGTTTGGTTATGAGTGTGTTTATCGTAGCATGCAGCATCTGCATTTTGCTAAAATATTTATCATGGTGTTCTGACATATTTTAAGTATGTAGGTGCCACAGGATTTTGTAGACAGTTAAGAAACCATGACATCCAATAGGATGGCAGCATTCGTTCCCCTGGCTCATTGTAAACACACCTCACACTCACAACTAATGCCACACTCTGCAGTGTTAAGTGTTAAGTCCAGAGACGCATGCTGGCGTTATTGTCGGCGAACCCCAAAACATTTTCACCATCTCAGATTTGAGGCAAACAGACAAGCTCTTTCTGTTGGTGTCAGCGTTATGTGTGGCGCACGACAGTGTGTTTAAGGAAACAACGTTGAAAAGATCAGTGTGTCTTCTGCTATCTTGGTCTATCCGACAGGACGACTAGGGTTGTTGTCAGGAGCTGTTTGGTGATGATGCACAGGCTCTGTGCCGCTGTCTGTTGTCACAGCACATCCATCAGCATTTGCACAAAGAGGGCAACAACAACGCTGCAGCATGGAACATGGGAGATATGGAACTGTAACATATAGAGCTGAGCAATAATTCACTATTATCGTTTATCATCTTTCAGCAGAATCATCGTGACATTATGATGATATGATACTGTGACATTGTGATACACAGCTCTGTTGTCTGAACTGAGGATAACCAGCAAATTCATTCATATCTCATTTTGACACAAAGTATGAAACATTTATTGTAAATAGCTTAGCATTTTGAGAAGTAATTGCTTGACATCTCACTTTATGTACTACTCAGGTCAATGCAGTGATAGTTAGCTGTGCACAGTTTCATCATGGTAAGAACAGCCAATAATTTCAAGTGCATTGCTCATCCTTACTTAGCAATATGACTTAATAAGTGATTACTTTTACATAGTGATTAGTCATATATTTTAATTATTTCCCCCTTTTGCCCATGCTGTATTTAGTTGCCGAGTAGAGAGATGTCTAAATAACTGGGGCAAACCTAAAGTACAGGCTAAATGTGATAATTTTGAGTGGCTATTGCTCTAACCTGAAAATCTTTAGAGAAAAAGAACTTAAGTCATCTGAGCAAAACAAAACAATCAGATCCCCGTATCTCTACAGAACTCACACCCTATGTAATGGTTGTAACTGAGGCGTTTTCTCGCATGTAGCCTGCTGCCTATATGTTAGCCAGCTAGTTAGCTAGCTAAGATTGGTTCATGAGATGGCATAATATAAGGCAGTATTGTGGGGCATGATGTAAACGAGACAAGCTGCTAATTGTTCAGATGTGGAGAGAGTTTTATTCAAAAGGCATCCCATTAGTTTACCATTCATTGTTAATCATTATTAAGTTAATAACATAACTTCAAAAGACAACCGAAGCCCCACACAACTGCAGCAATACCAGGTTTGGATGCTACGGTGTCACATTACAGGGGGATAGAGTTTCGCTGTGCGTCACGTTTTATTGTAATTTTTTTTGCAGTCCTTCACTGCCCCATCTCTGTGTCCAGCGATGATGTGGCGATTTTTATTTGGTCTAACTTTAGCAATTATGGCTTCTCGCAACAGCTATTTTATTTATTCTATGTTCTGTTGCTTGGGCAACTTCAGCCCATCTTTGTGCACGTACTTGTGTGCCTTTAAACAGGATGCCTCGGTTTGCTTTTTTTAGGGTATTAAGTGGGACAGTATTGGAATAAATACCAGAGAAGAACTGTTAGCTGGCCAGTAAGTAAAGGCTGTGTCACTGTCAGTGTTAGGCCTTACCAGATCTGCTCTTTGTCCCCACTCCTCCAGCTCCAGACCCCAGTCCCAGACCTCATCTCCCGCCCATCTTTTTTTTCCGGCTCAAAATGAGTATGTCGTCAGTGAGAAAATCACAGCCATACTGAATTCATTACTGCAGCAGTCACACAAAACCATGGATACAATTTCAATAACTGCAGGCCACAGTTGAGTAAACAGTTGCACTGAAACTTAATTCCTGTTGACTTTTCCTTCATTCTTTGCCAGGGGCACACTCTGATTCGCTCTGCAGAGACAACAGGGTTACAACTTTGATGAATTGACGCAGGGGAGAGAGGGATGTGCACTTGACACCAAGAAGGGATGGAAATAAAGCCAAGAATAGAGCCAGCCGTCCAAGCATGCTCCGTGTTTTCTAGTCATCCAGAAAGAACTATTATTCTACAGGATCTGCCCTGGCATTCAAAGCAAGGAAAACTGAGCAAGTCTCTCCTTCCCAGTTCAATGTATTACAGTCGCATTTTCTGCCCTCTGCTTTCTACGTGGTAAATAGCAAGCGCTTTTTGCTTCACGCCTTTTGAACAAATCCAGTGGTTAATGTCTTTGGCCTGCGGTTGGAGTTGAAACAGAGGGAGGTGTATTAATTGTTGTGTGTGATAAATGGCGCGTGGATGGGGATGAAGGGCGAGATGTCTCACTCTCAGCTCCTGACACTGGACTTTGATAGGCTACTACTTACCAGGGTAGCGTTACTGGGAAGGCAGGCAGGCAGGCTTTTTATTCTCCCATTAGGCTAACCCAGGATTTTCACTCATGCACCATGAACCATGTTAATTGTCCCCAGGGCATTACGATCTTCGCTCAATTACTTGATAACTTTTTACTTTTG
Source organism: Nannoperca australis (assembly GCA_036023655.1). NCBI lineage: Eukaryota > Metazoa > Chordata > Actinopteri > Centrarchiformes > Percichthyidae > Nannoperca > Nannoperca australis. The sequence goes on along the minus strand of JAVQJD010085169.1, from coordinate 38,989 downwards.
TGGCATTTCACAGTCTTTCTTTTAAGTTTTTTTTTACTGGCTTGCACTAATACGCCTCTAACTGACACACAGGTTTTTTTATTTATTTTTTATTCTTGCATTCTTTGTTCTCCACAACATCCAAGATGCTATTACCGCTTTAGGTGATGTAAAAATCAATCTAAAATCTGTGCAAATGTCTGAGAGTCCCCTGAGTGAGCTGGAACAACAAACCTGGCAGTGGCATATCATTTATTCTTATTAGGGAACATAACTGTGAAAGACAGTCCTCATTAATAAAGATGGGGGATGAAATAATTGTAATCTGTTTGATCATCTTGATTCTGACAGGGGAATTCATCTTGTAGACTAGTCAGATTTGGGGGAAGTGGACCATAAGCTTGATTTAAGCATCTCTATTAGTAAGTCAAACACTGTTTGTTAAGAAGTAAGGATGAAAAGGAGGCACTGTCTCTATTCTTTTTTGTCTCCAATATACTGGGGGAATTGAGCAGATTTGACTTTTTGAGGAACTCAAAGTCTTATAAGCAGTCACTAGAAGAAAAAAAAATTCTAATATTTTTTTTGTTTAGAGATGGGTGAAATGGACCATTTAGGTAGGGTAGGCTGAGTACGTAATTTACTGTCCTCTACAAAACAAGCACTCCCAGAATTCAGTGATTAAAATAAAAATCACATTTTTTGGTTAATTATTGAACAAGACAAGAACAAGAGTCAACACAAACTGTTCTTTGACATGTTTGCATCACATCTTTTTGGTCCTGTCTTGTTTTTTCTGCATTTGAGACCATCACATTAAAATATACATCAAACTTTAACCTAAAGTCCCTGAGAAGGACTATTGATAAGGTTAGGGGTAAAATACAAATGCTGTATTTACTGTAGTCTATTTAAATATAGTGATGCTGCTTATAGGTTCCACTTTAGTCTTTACATTCTAACTTGTACATTATGTGTGCCTAAACTAATATTTACAATACCCAAGTTGGTTCAGTGCCATGTGAAGTGGCAGCACCTTACAATGAGGGGGCTCTCAAATCAAATCCTGCTTAAGGTCCCCAAAAGTCTGGGGCCGGCCCTTCGTATTGGTGCGCTTATAAATGTCTGTTGTGCATTTTCTTTCAGGCTCAGTTGTTTGCAGCTGCTTGTGTATAATATATGAGCATCTCCTTTTTTAGAACATGAATATAATATTTTTTGTGTTTGCCTCAGAACAAACTGTGTTTATTTTTTTACTCAGTTTTTATTTGTGTTGCAGAAGTTGTGGTTTTAACATTGTGCTTATGAGGAAGTGAAGATACTGCAGGAGTCGGAAAAAAAAACCCAACAAAGACAATAGCATGAAAGATGTGTTTTGCAATAACCTGTTTTGTGATTTAAATGATTTTGCAACAGGAAGTTGTGTTGCTGTGGTAGTCAAATAAATACATGGTGACAATAATGATGTTGGGGACTTTGTAATAGCTTTGGAGCTGCTGTCTTCAGGACATTCAACACCTGGCATATATTTCCTGTGATATATGGTCAATTTCAGAAAAGCATAAATGCTTCATTCATCTCACATGTTCAACCATGCAAGGGATTCCTTCACTTGAAATTCCGTCCAACTGATACAACTGTAGAGCATTAAATATTAATATCCTGTCTTTTAATGAGCCATTTTAATCAAGTTAGAGCTCTAAAAAATCAGCATATCTCTTCTTCTCAGTCATATTGTACAAATATACTCCAACAATATCTCAAAAGAAAATATAAAACAGGGATGAGTAATTGCTTTTCCTGCTTTGTCAAACGCGTTCCTTTAGAGCTTTGTTCTGATCGCAAGGTAAGGCCAGTCAATTATTATTATGGGTATTTTTTTTATCTTTTTCTCTGGCTGCGTGGTTGAGGTGTCCATTGTGGTTGCGTGTGCAGGAAGGAGAGAGTGACACGCATAACAGTGGCTGCAGAGCGAGCTGAGCGGGCACAGGTTTCCTGTTTGCATAATGCAAGGCTTACACGGTCCCTGGTAGAGGCTCAAGGAGGTGGAAATGCACGTCTTTGCCACCGTCACCCAGCTCCGTTCTGCTGAGCTGCATGTGGAAGTGCTCGATGATAAGCCTTACTATCGCAGTACACTCAGACAGGTGCACACCCAGAGACATGCGCACACAGATAGACAGTAAACATATAACCACATGCATGCTCAGACAGAACAGAGGCCCAGAGGCCAGGCGTGCCAGTACAGGACCTGCTGGTTTCTGGCTCCACATTAGGGGCTAATGGTCAGACTGAGAGAGTTAACAGCATCAGGCCAGAGAGGAGGTCAGAGAGCTTTTGCTGCCTCACATGTCGGCTAATCGCATGTACTCTGCCGCAGAGCTGAGGGCAAGAGGAAGAGAGTGCTGTGCCTGGATTGAAATGTGGGGTTTTACATGAAGAACGCAGCCTTATCGCTGCACTTCTTAACCATATTCCTGCCAGCTTCTCTGTATGTGCTCCGTTGCAGAATCCTATATCTGTGCAGTGCACTGTTGAATATTTGACACGTGTGATAAAGGCTTCGTTGCCCTGGGTGCTTTTTGACCAATAGCTGTGGTGCATTATCCTCCTGATATGTGTGCCGTCCAACTCATGCACACATATAGTGTGTGCAAGTGTGCCTCCATAGAGCAGGTCACACTGAAAGATCTAAGTCCACACAGTCCTGCTGTGCAAACTCCTCCATCTCTAGGAGCTCTCAGGTATCCTCATGTATACTGTTCATATTGTCACAGGAGGCCAAGCAGAGGCTCCAACTTATTGGAAAATCTGGCAGAGAGGATAACATCAGTGTTATGACACTGCATATTGCCCTAAATTGCTTTATTGGTAAAATGATAGTGCTCGTCCAATTTGAATAATTTTATGGAATTCCTCACAGAACAGTTTAATTATGTTATCACACAACTGGCAACATCTGTCTTTATACCACAGCACATGACAGTTTTATTACAGGCTGAATTTCTTTGCTGGTTCTGGCAATTGATGTGTGATCTGATTAATAATCACACAGATGGAGGTTAAAATTGAACAGTGATGCGGCGCTATGTCGAAAGAATGGAGAAATAATTATTAAAGGGGGAAAAACACGGCCTGCGTCACTATAAATATCACGATTATTTTGACTCAGGCTTAAGCTCCTTTCACTTGAATCATATTGCTTTTTTAAACACAGTTGCATGCATTTTTTATTTAGTCTAGGTGCAACTTTTCAAATCTTTTGTCACTCAGATTTTGTTATTGAGGTTTTGGGAGGTAAACCACCCAGCACCTCTCCTTTGTCTTATGGATGCCTTCCAAGACAGCCGGTCTATGAACTCATCCATTTTGTTGAGTCTGCCTCCAGCCGCCGCTCTCCGACTGGGAAGAGGTGAAGCGCAGGTTGCATGTGTGCCGAAGCCATGTAGTTTAAAATAGTTGAATGTTGCTCGGGTCGACATCCTGTTTACACACCCTGCTTATGTGGGCAGCAGGAGGGGGATCACAGGAGTTGTTTGACATTGTGGTAATCTGATTGGAAGCACACACACAGACACATCTCAGATCTTAGTTTCCATCTCATTTCAGCAGAAAAGAGAAGAAACAGAAAGTGTGTTAACATACATGATTAATGTGCTTGTTATGGTTTCTACAGTATCATGATGGTCACTACCTGTTAGGAATTAAAGTTCTCCTATTTGCTAAAAACGTGTTTGATGAAGACATTGTCCATACTTGATTTATGTTAAAAAGAATACTCTTAGCACTTAGCATTGCGCTTCTATATTATTGTCGGACTCACGATGGGCAGAGTTTTAAAAAGAATCAAAAACAATGCAGCAGCAGCAGAGATATTGTCTTTTTTATTCCCCACATTTATCTCCTTCCTGGCATTGTCAAAACCTGGTGCCTGCATTACCCACAATGCAACTCGGCTGCCAATTTGGCTAACCGTTAGTCAGGTTTTAGTGTGCATATTTGCATGTCAATGACAGACAGCTATGCCGGCTAAACCATAGGCAATTTGCAAAACAGTTCTAACATAGGCACACAGTGAGGAAGACACTGTGCTCCCAGTCTACAGTCTATTGACTCACTGCACCATCAATCTAAATGCTCCCCACTAAACAAACAAACCTCTTAATGCTGCAGTGTCACAGATTCCTTACATATTAGCTAAAAAACTGTCCACTCGCGTATAAACTGGGGCTATAGAATGATCCGAGGGTTGCAGAGCATGTAAACGGATCATCCAATTCCCTAAACTGATTTGTCATAGAAATCTGATTTCTTTTGTGTGTGTGTGTGTGTGTGTGTGTGTGTGTGTGTGTGTAAACGTGGTCAGAGGTAAAACTGATCCTGAATCCCCTCTCTTTAAGGCTACTGTGTGTGGATGAGGAAACCTCTCGAGGACGTGTGCACGTACAAATGCCTCCCGTGTAAGTGATGCAAGTGTATGCTGGTATCATTAGAAAGAGTGAAGTGGCTCTCATTGTGTGGCGCCCGGATGGTCTTTGATGTTCACGGTCTGCGTGTTTGTGCTGAAGTGGGCAACTCTAAACTTTGAGCAGGTGTCTGAAGCAGCTGGCTCGAAGGCAGACAGGGAAACACGTCTGCGTCAGTTCAGTATTAAATGGCTTAGTGAGAGAGGCCTCGGCTAGCCAGAGGACTAATGCATCCTCAATGTTTTATTTAAAGTAGTGCCAACAACTGCTTCTGAATGCTCCACATCAAGATGCACACACAAACGCACACACACAGTCACGCAGAGTAAATTTGCGCTGTTTAGCTGAACAACTTGTGTGTTTAGTGTTGTAAATAAGTAACCATTTTAACAGGGCCTCAGGAGACTGTGGTTGGGAAAGTACACGCTCAGACATGACTGGCTTTAATAGCCATTGTCAAAACACTGTTCCAACAAAACCCTTTCTTCACCCGATTGGAATGTTTACATTCAGTTGAATAATAATGCCAATTTAAGGAGAAGTTATTCTTTAAGGAACGCCAGTCTGACCCAATTTATTAAGCATAGACTTAAGGATGCACAATTCCTCTTGGGAAAACATTCAAGCACAGGGCCTATTCATTTTTAATGAGAGCACTACTTTAAAAACTTCATAGAATTAATATGTATCAGTGAAGTCTTTCCTGTGCAGAAAACTTCAGGGTAATTAATATTCATAGGCTGTGCTTGTTAACACCCCCCAATGCTAGTGCAATGTAGATCCAATTAACATAGAATGGACCCCAAGGATTTGGGCAGATAAGGGTTAAATGAGCTATTGAAATTGAAACTGGGACTGTCTCCTCTTAAAACACTTATTTGTTTCAATAAGCCCTAATCCTTGTGCAGTTTAAAGCATCTTTTGGGCGCACATGTGAATGGCTGCAAAGGTAGAGTTGCCTGAGATACTTTGTGGAGCATCTGAATGCATGCAAATTGTTGATGTGTTCATGCGTGTGCCTTTAGGTAAATGTGTGTGCATGTGCGTGCATGACACATGTTGCTTGTATACATGTATGCATCGAGGGCGTGCACCTAAAGAGCCAGGCTAATGTGAAAACCCTGTAGTGCGCCTAGCTTCTATATCTTATTCATAATCTCTTGACACAGTGTGAGTAATAGACATCAGTGTTCATTCTTGGCGTCAGCCTGCAAGCCCTGGCCAGGCTGGGTGACAGGGGGGGGGGGGGGTGCTGGGGTTATAAGGGGAGCTAGTTGGTGGTAGCAAAATGCCTGTTTCCCACCTGGTGCCGTTTGTTAGCACACAGACTGCAGATATTGCTCTCCAGAGCATCCTGAGACCACACTGCCCACTGTGTGTCAGCTCCAAGCGGACTCAAAGTTAAAGATTAGGTTTAAACAGGTGAGCTGACTGATAGGAGGAAACCGGGACGAGGCGGCTTAAAAAGAAAGGGGCAGACTTGTTTTTACCTTAACTTTAACTTTATTTTAGCAAACTAAAATCAAGTCAGGGAAAATGATTTGTTTACCCTGACGAAAAGAAATTATTATCTGCCTGAAACTTAATGAAAAGGAATTCTGACATTTGTAATGTGAATGAATGCAATGAACTATAAGAAATAAATGTCAGATGGGCTAAGGACAGTTTAGAAAGTGATATACCAAAGTGATATGCATCTTTTGAGAAAGAAAAAAATAACATTTATCATTATTATTTCTAAATGGTTGTTTATAGCAATGTCATAAAAATGAATGCATCAGCAAAATGCCATCACACAAACAAAACAACGATGTCGTGGTTAACACTTGTAATTGTGCTTACACAATAAAATTTAAAGTTTAAAATTAAACATGCACAACAAATCGTTAAGCCCATCATAGATAGTGCTTCTTCTTCTTCTTTGGTTACACATATATTTTGATATGTTTGTGAATGATATATGTTCCTAAATTGTTTTACCATCACCAACATTTCATGGCTTAAAGTATCAAGATATATTGCCTTGGTCAGTTTGTCCAGCTGTATTGTTTAGTTGCCGTTTTGAACTGTATTGGAAATCAATATTGGAAAGTAACTGGTGAAGTGTTCACGAGCCCACATGGGCAATGTCGGTATATCACTAAGGCTGACAATAATATACTAATAGCATAATTATTTAAGATAGAATATAATCTTAAGTAACTGTGTAGTAGCTAGTATTGACATTTCAGTTATCGTTACAGCACTAGTCTACAATGTATAACCCTTTTTCTATGATACAGAAAGAAAAATGACAGCTCTGTTTTTGGCTCGCCGGGTGGAATATGATATATTACAGATGCTGATGATCAAATGAGCCTTCATTGAAGTAAATATGCATGGACAGCCACACCATGTATAGGTCTCTTAGAGTAAATTTGATTGCTTGACATGTATTCACCCATCAAAGTATGTATCGGTGATTAATAACAACCCCCCTGCACGTTCAGCAGTGACATGGCCTCTATTTGAGAGAAAAATGGCACAGGTCGGTATTCACTGGTGAATAGCTGTATACCATTTAGAGAATGATATGCCATGATGGGTTGTCTCGTCATAAATAATAGTGATGGCACCTCCGCATCCTGTGAATGGCGTGTGCCATAAATACTTAGCCAAGCCAGAGACAATGGTTCATATAAATCCTCATGCAACCTTTTTCTCGGCACAAAAAAAGATCTATATATATTATTTACATGGACAGTGAAAACAAATGTTTTCCCCTCCTCAGTCGGCGGCAGAGAGACCTCCAGAGCAGGACAATGTGTGCCGCTCCCTCACTGTGGTCTCTGATGCGCTGTTGTTATTTGCTTGTTTACAATCTTTGACATGATGTAATGGGATGGCTGTGAAAGTACTAGCCAGTAAATGGCACAGAAAATAAGACCGTCCTTTATGTCTTCCCCCTCCTCTTCCCCCCCCCCCCTTTTTTCTTTTCTTGTTTTTTCCCTGCAAATGGGGAATATGTTCTGCATTTGACTGAAGGAACATGAGCCTTGAATATAAGTAACTGTTTTTTGCATTAGGTACTCCCTGGAGGTAGGGGGGAAAATATCATGTCCCTGCGTGAAATGTGAATGTGAAATCTAGCAGAAAGAAATATTTATGACCATTTTCTGCTTGATTAGAGCTGGATGACATGCCTTAGGAGACAGTGAGTGGACAAAAGGCAGCAGTGCTGCTTCTGGGCAGATGTTAAAGAAAGAGTTGTTTAGGGAGGAGGGCATTCTGTCCGGGGGAGCGCTGTGTGCATGTCTTTGTGTGTGTGTCTGTGGGTGGGATGGGTTGGGTTAGGGGGTCGGGATTGAAGCATTGTAGAGGAAATTGAGTAAGTCCAACAGGGGAGGCAGATGAAGAGCACACAGGATCCATCACTGGTCTCCTTCTCAGACACAAGTAATGCCTCTCAGATGCCAATGCTAGGTTTCAATATTTAAAACACTAACTGCGATACAGTGAGAAGCTAATCATCTGCTTGAATTGTACAACACATCGGTGCCATGTTTTCTATGTGTGGGTTAAACATTTCACTTATGGCAACAATTTAGTAATCAGTTTAGGTGAACTGTGATTTAGTCCAAGACAAAGTCAGCTGTTTGATGTTGCTGCAGTGTAGATCTGAGTTTGACTTAGATTTTACTGCTACTGTCCAATGTCAAAAACCAGCCTGCTTTGTCTTTGGCGTAGGATACTAACTTACGACATACTTTATACAAATCAGTACTCAGTAATCAGGCGGTAATCAGTGCATTCTGTACATTTAATTGTTGAGTGCACACAGTACTTACAGCAAGTAAAGTAGATCCATTCAGTACTTCAGATGACTTGCCTGTGCTCTAAGACAAAATAGATGAAACTCTATGTGTTGTTAAATTTTATCTAATGAAACTGAATGTACAGTTCTACAAGCCTGAGGCTACAGCCTCACTAATACGTTTCTGTTTTAAAAGGCATAACTTTTGCTACTGTAGGCCTAGCAATAACACTACACGATAGAATAGGTCATTTGTCGATGACTCACAAAACTATGTTTATACATATATAGATAGGCGTACCGGACCTACGTGGTTAATGTTAATGTAGTCGCAGTTTGGTCATGTTTAGGAAAAAATCATGGCTTGGGTTAAAATATATTAACATCAATCAACGTTGACAGGACACGAACAGCAGTCTCCAGGGTGAAAGTCCTGTGTTGTCAGATGTATCCCATCCTGACCTCCTTCCACCTAGAAATAAATGTAAATATGTAATAATATAATAATGTAAATGTAATATACAGACAACATATACGGTCGTATTTTGGGGGAGGCCAGTCTCTTTGACATGTTCTCCACATATGCGCCTGCTCTAGAAGTGATGACGAATTGTAATTTCACCTGGAAAAACACCTCTAGTTAAAGCACAGGACATTCACACAGCAGTATTTAAGCAGTACTGACATTTTAGTGACCATTATTCTGCATAATACCTTATTATTATATATGTGCCTTTCAAAAGCTAAAATTGCCACTTAGAAACTTGATAGTTTATGGAATAAATCCCTCTGTCAACTATGACTGAATGCTGTTTTGTCTGTGCATTAGCATATTTTATACCCAGTACATTATATTAGCATAGATTGCATACAGTAATGGCAAGGGCCAAAACAAGGATTATTGAAAACCTACAGGGCCCACGCGTGGATAATTGAGCTGTATGGCTGTAAAACTGCACAAGACACCTGCTCCAGGCAATTTGGTGTTTGCTACTGTTGTTAGTGAATATGCATCCTATTATGGCGTTATATGTTATTCAGGGAGTGTGTTAATGTGTCATCTAACAGTATGTGCTCATGGCCAATAGAGAGATATTTCCCCACTGTGTGCACCTATTAACACAACGTCCTGTCACACGAATCCCTGCTATGCTACTAGTTGTATTATATATATATATAATTAAACACATACTCACTGTGTCAGGCCACTGAGAAACATCTCTGTAATCATCCCCACTTGCAACAGGCCTATCAGTGTTGTGGTGCATCAGGACAAGCGCCAACATATAAATAATCAGTTAATTACTGTATTGATGCAATTGTCTCCGTTGCACAAGCAAGCCATCTCTGGCAGCAGATTGATTGTGTTTAGACGGAGCCTGTGACAGGGGAGAAGCCGCAGCTATTAGAGCCATTTCCAATGGATCAGAGAGGTACAAAATTGAGAGTATGATTAATTTTTCAATTTCTCTCTGCGGATATCTAATAATTGTGCCCATAGATGGCCAAGGGCTCTTATTAAACATTAACATGCAAAAGAAAAGTTAGAATCAGAAAGATGGTATTTTGGATTGAATAATGTAAAATATCTGTAGGGCAACAGGGAAAGCAGCAAACTAGTCCAGGTTTATTCTTCAAATGTTTTCCACCACCGCAGTGCCTACTCCTAATTACCGAGCTCTTATCTGCACACTCAACACTATATTTATTTTTCCTCATTGCTAAATGCAAATTTCTCTAACCTTTTAATAACATATATGTCAGTAATTTTTTAAAAGGAATCATTAGAAGTGTCAGTTGGACTCTGCCAGGATTGTGTTTTTAATTGGCATGTAACTCTACTGGACAGACAAGTTTTTATTTTTTAATTTAAGTTTTTGATAATTAATGTGAGACTGTCTCCAGCATATAAATGCTTGGCCCTTTGATCTGGTAAAGGGAGTGTTGCGAGGCACATGGTTCTTAATAAAATATACCAGCGTGTTATCTCCTTGCTTTGAGAGACACTTTGCCTTTAAGAAGCCGAGCCTTAGAGGAGGTTCCACCCTCAGGTCTCACTCTGTCTCCTTTTTTCTGTCTTTCTCTTTCCCCACTGCACTGCCTCCGTCACTTTGCCCACTTCCACATAATATCATCTTCATCTCAGATAGCTGTGGCACAGGGAAACTGCATTTGTTGATCAGATTTGGCTTGGCTGACGCGTCCTCCCCAGAAGTATGAGGACGTGTGTGTAATGCTTCCCTGAGCCCAGCCATTGCTGGCTGATTGAGTGGTCCTGCCTGTCACAGGACAAGATAACCACATCAGTAAATAGTCTCCTCAGCCCCTCACCACCACACCATCACTACAAGGCGCAGCGCTGCTCTCCACACACACGATGCATCTTGTGAATTCATTTTCAGCTGTCCTTTTGTGTCATGAACGTCTAAGAGTCCAAATTGTGATATATATTTAGACCATTCTCTTATAAATCCATTTCTATCGCAGCTATGAAGGATGCACATCAAAGCGGATTCCATATTTAATACGCAGACATATTGTACCAGCTCTCTGCTTCTCCAAAGGGAATTCTGACTCAAGTTACAGTTAGCTTTTCTTCTCAATTTGATGAGGTCTCAAGCCGGTATCGCACCCCCAGACCAGATCTTTTGATATTGCCCCTCTCTTCAAAACATCACCGGCATCGAAGACGGATTGAATTAGCGATTTGTGGCGTATTTATCTCGATCTGAAAGTCACTTCGTGCTCTCTGTCTTAGCACTCAAGCTCAATGAAAACAATAAATGGTGTCCTTATCTTCGGGAGTGAAATCAAGATAGGCGCAGGAGGCTGTGAGTTATTTGTGGTTTATTTGGAGGGTAAGGCGGGGGACAGGAAATGGACGCCCCTCTCACATTACCTCTCGCCATACAGCGGCAGAAAGAGAGAGGCAGAGGGAAGGTTTTTAATCAGTGGAAAGCTGTGCTTCTAATGTAAAAGTGTCAATGACTGAGATCTGGTCAAGTCCTGTGTTAAATTGAAAACGGGGCCACTGGGATTTGGAGGTGAGGGAACCGGGGACTCAGTGGTAGCAGCATCTTGGTCAATTATCACAGTCTCCTCTGAAAGTGTCAAGATTAGTAAGTAGCAAGATAAGAATCAATCAGTGGATTTTGAATGCTAGCTGTGTGTGAAATGGTTCATTTTTGAGTTAAAGAGAAACACCGGTATTTTTAAACCTGGGCCCTATTTTTGGAATAATACTTACCAAAAGTATTGTAACTGATCCAATAGGTCACCTTCGCCAGCATCTACAAACGGGCTGCAATGGTTGCAACGTAATCCTTGCAGGAAATTGCGCCTGTGAAAAGTATGTCACCTGAAAGTGCTTGTTTTTGACACTGACAGGCTCAGATTGTTATTCGAAGTGTCTGACAACATTATGGGAAGGATTCCTACAGTACTGTTAAAGAGTGAGATCCTTTCATTCTCCTTCAACAACTCAACCTCTCGCAAGATTTCAGAGCGAGACTTTATGTTTCTGGTTAAAAAAAACAGATCTCACTCTTAAACAAGTTTCCCTTGAAGTGATGGTTCTTCCCTGAGTCAAGCATGTATTTGCGAGTATTTGCTCGCCGTATAACTCATGAATGAAAAGCGGCGACGTGTGCTCGCATACATCCCTACAGCCCTGCGCAAAGGAACATCGAGCTAAATGCTCACGCTACAGTGGCAAGTCTAGGCGTATCCCAGCAGCCTCTCTGACTGAAGAGAAAAAGATCCCTTCCTGGCAGGTGCAATGTGGGGAGCCACAGCTCCTGACTTTTCGCTGACTCGCCACCAAGTGAAAAAAAACAAATTGTAAACTAGAGGGGGGAAAAAATGGAAGTTACCCACCACTCTATTTATATGTGTATGTGTGCAGGCTATTTTAACCACCTGAGTGGGAGCCAGGAAGCCAGCACTTGCTCCATATTTTAACCAGATGTTCAGGAGAGGAAGAAAAGCCTCACAAGACTCTCGCAATCAAAATAATTATCTATGGGTGGATGTTTACAAAGTGTTAATGTGATATTCTGCAGGCGGACTAACTGGGCCTTCTTTTATGTGTTCAACATGATTAATGCTTCTGTCTATTAAAAGACCAACACCTTTTTACGTTATACAGGAGCAATGCAGATGTTTTAATGGCTTTCTTTTAAAGAAGTAAAGAACATGTATAGTCAGCCATGATCCTCCTCCTCCCTGCCTCACCTCTCCCTCCTACCCACAATGAATCATGGCCGACAGGACAGACAGGAGTGGATGCGGCCTCTTTGATAGACAGTCAAAGATGCTCCAGCAGTGATTTGTAGCCACAGGGCAACAGTATTGCTGTAACCTGTCCTCTTGCCAAGCACTCATATCAGATGGAGGCATAGGTGCAGGTTGAGCATATTTCCATCATAATTCATATTCCACAAGATCAAATTGTGATTTCTAATTTGATTCAGTATTTTTTATTTATTTATCAATTAACTGATTGGGCTAGTCAAATTGAAATTTACAGTATGTCGGCTGACATCTAATAGAATTCCCTCATTTCGCTTCAGGGGAGTTTGTTTTTGGAGCATGTTAGCTTTGCCGCATTGTAGTTTGACAGACGTTTTCTCTCAGGAATCGATGTATAATTTGAATAATCACAAAAAAAAGTGTGTTCTTTTGGTTTGCGGGGACAGCAGTGTCCCAGATGAATAAAGAAGTAAATGAGGGGAAGAAAAACAGGTAATTATGCCAAACCAGTAAATGAATGACCCACTGACCCTCAGCCCTAATTGATTTTGTAGAGGCAAATCGTTTTTATCACCCGTTTTTGATGTGTTTTTGTTAACTTTTTTTTTTTTTTTTTATGTAATTAATTGGTTATGTGAACAAAGAATCAAATACTAAAAGCTGGGTTGGAGGAAATATGTTCATTTACCAGCAGAGCAATTATAGTTGGCAGCTTGTGCCTTTGTGCCGTGATGTCATATCATGGAAAAAAGAGCAAAGACATTGCCTCCCGCCACAGTCATTATGTCCACAATATTATTTAGCTTTATTTACTGTTTAAAAGCCTTCACATACATAACATTAACATACTGTTGGCTCTTTGGTGGAATAGTTGTGCTTGTAGATACACAGATTATGCAAATGATGAGAGGGGGAGAAAAAAGAAGTCTGCAGCAGCTGTGTGTATTCAGAAATATCATTGTTCAGAGAGTGCCTGCCCCGGGTCAGGCCATCAACCTCACAAACCGTTGCAAATATGTGGTGGTCAGTGAGAGTATGCCAAGTTACATTGCAACGCTACATGTGCACGTGCAAGCACACTGTCTAGGTGATGACATGTGCTACTTTGCATGTAAATTCTTTAGCGATTCACCTCCAAGTGAACCCCACTGAGAGCGATTCTGGTGCTGGCTTAAAGACAGAGGTGTGTTTTTATGACTAGGTGAGGCACGTCCTCTCCAAGGCCCTCAAGCACTGTATCCCTCTACCCTCCCCTTTAATCACTGTATCAACCGCTCTCATAAACTCCATGAGGTGTGTATTAGTGTATGCGTGTGTGTGTGTGTGTGTTTGCCTGCCATGTATATACGTCCGTGAGCATGTGCCCTTCCTTGTTTCCCCATTTTTAAACTTAATCAGCAAAAATAAAAGCCGCTGTAAGCTAGCTCCTATTAAAGAGGTGATTATTGGTAATAAATACTTTTTATACATACTTATTACAGAGGCAGTTTTCTTCTTGCGCTTAATGAGAGTAATTTGATTTGCTTGAAAGATTACAGTTTCCTAGAATTAATGCGGCAATCCCCATTCCAAGATAGAGTGAGATCTAAGATTCTTCACAGGTCGTGTGCTGCTAGATGCACCCCTCTCACATAGCAGCTAATGGTGTTGAACAGCAGTCTGTCATCCCCCCGCCCACCACCCCAGCAGCTCTATAGCCCACATGCCCTTGGTTCCTGCAGTGCTTGTTGTTTGGGCTACTTCTGCCACCTGCATTTTACTTTTACCCCTTATTCGCACCAACCGCTACTAAGTACCTCTCTCTGAAAAACAGGGGGGTGGTGATTTATTGTATATATGCAATGTTCAGTCATCAATGAAAATTCAACATCTGGGCAAATTATTCACCCAATTGCACTAATTCAAATGATTTTCAAGTTGCATCAGGACCTGTTTTTTTTGTCTTTTTTTAAACCATAGTTTTTCTCCCTCGTCTTTTCCCTCAGTTTGTCGTTGTTTAATATTTCCATCACATGTTTATGTAAGCCCTCCAAGCTTAGCGCATAACTTAATTTGAGTTGTGATCATCTTCTCCAACGACATTTATTGAAGCCTGCAGCCTGCAGGTCTCAGCGCCTAAAGCTGAAGGTGGCTCAGGCAGATTGAGGACGGCCAATTCTGTCACCACGCTGCACTCCGCATGTTAATTAAGCATGAGGTGGTTTGGAAAAGTGCTTACACTCAAAGGACTTTTTTTCATGACTTGTTAGTCCATAAACACTCCAGAAAAAGCTTTAAATGAAAGAGGATTTTACATCAGAATGTGAGTACTTCTGATGCCCAGAGATTGTATCTTTAGTGGTAGATAGACTGTGCTTATAAAACAGGAAATCAGCTGCTACGAGAAACTCAAAACCAAGAATTTGTCTTTAAGTGGGTGTTAATTGTATTGGGAGCACCAAATGTCAACCAATCGTTTTGTCACACATTGGGATGGAATACCGCTCTCCACTGGGCTTCGCCATTGATGTGTAATTGTCAGATTCATTAACCAGCTAGTTTACTTGATAGAAACATTGTTGGCATTTTTCGGCAACTTTGGGTGATTGTGTAACCTTAAAACAGTTTTGTTGGCAGAACTACCTTCCACTCTCATCCCATGTATAGGCCGTCACTGCGAAATGCGTTTTCACACATAAAACCATCCTGGTGGTCAGAAAAAACTTTTTTTTATAACTTCACATGCTTCCCACAGTAGGTTATAAAAATTAAACAACCTATGTAAAGATTAAACATGATTCTAAATAAAGTTTTTATAGTTATAAATTACCATAGGATAACTGGAAGGTGCATCTCTGCACAACTTGCATTCACAGCGTGTCCATGTTACCGCAATTGCACCAGAAGTGGCAATTCATTATTTTCCCATACACCTGCCACATCTTCCTACTATGTCAATAAGAAATAAAAAATCCTTGAATAAGAAAAAAAATCTGTTCCTGAACCCCCCAAAAAAGTGAGGCCCACCATGTGTCACATCATCTGCCTGTGAGACTATAATACATTACAGTCCAGTGTGACGGGTGATGACCCTGCTGGAGATTACTCCTCTTTATGGCCGGAGCAATCAGATTTTTCCCCCTCCTTTTCTCTTCCCTTCCTTTATTCCTGGCGGCATAGGATCATATTACCCATCTTGGAATGACTTCAGCAGAGACACTGCTATTCCCAGGGAGCTGTCTCTCCCTGCTGCAACTCAATCCATAGCCAATTGGACTGGCCTGTGATTTATAGAAAACCCTCTCCTTCGGAGGAACTCTCGCTCCAAACACTAACACTCTCACACACACACACACACACACACACACTGGGAATTCTCCCCCAGCAGCTCATGATGTGTTAGGTCTCAGGTCAGGACAGTTCGAGGCAGTGAGCATCAGTGGGTAAAAGTGTACAGTCGAAAACCACAGAAAGCCTCACCATAAAAACTACAGTATGGTTGTTAAATGAAAGATACATTAAAAAAAGCTTGTTTACTTCAAGAAGAGAGATTTTAGTTTTAGTGTCTTCATAAAATCAACAGGATACTTTATGAAGACACTTGCATGCTCTTTAGACAAATGTCATTTCTATTCCATCTTCAAGGGAACAGTCAAACTTTGCTTTGGGCAGTGTCTCGCTTGTTGTCTGTATTACTGATTAGTGGGATTATTCATCCAGATGAGTTACTTTTGCATCCACACCGAGTTAATCAACATGCCCTGTGGTGCAGAGGCCGAACAGTGGTCAGCTTACAACACAGGCCATCAGTTTGGGCCCTTAAGCAATGTGGCTCTCCATGACTGTGGCAACTGTCTGATCACTCTTCACCTCCTTGAGCACTATTCTATAGTTGTGCGTAGACTACATTCATCTATATTCACCACAACTAAATTGGAAGATTTAGGGGTTTTACTGGTCGTATCCCGGAAGTCTCGAGTGTATCAATAATGTTGAGTCCTCCGTCTATGAGACCAGGGCAGATAGATCTTCCCATTCTAAACAATATCATTCACGCATGATAAAATCTGCTCACAGTATTCTAGGTCTCACGCTGGGTTTTTGGAAGCGCCCATTTTCCCAAGCACAACACTCCCCGCTACAAAGTGATGCAACACTTCCAACGACGATGCAATCGAGAGGAGTGCGTGTTTTCTAACAGTCCACCTAAGCACCCAGCACAGTTGGCATGCCTCTGCTGCTTTCCTCCCACTTTATCAACTTGACGGATATTATCGCCTTATTCAGTGGTGGGCATCCTGAGGCATCATATGCTCAGAACAAAAAGCTAAGGTCAGGGAGAGAGGGGCTGCTGGGATCTGCCCGCTGCATTGTTCCCACATCATTTGTGCTTTTGCCTTCTTTTTTTCTTTACTTTTTTTAATCTCATTTTATCCTCTTACTCTCATACTCCTTTTTTCCACTTCCGTCTCTCCATTTCCCTCTAAATGACACCTAAGCATTGACTGCTCCTCCGACTGATTTGCCTGTGTGTGACCTCCCTTCTTTAGTAGAGCCATTCACAGGCAATGCTAAAGTAGAATGGCTGGCTCTTGGCGGGTAGACATAAGAGAGACAGTGACACGCGGCTGTGCGCTGATAGACTTTCCACTGGAGTGGATTAAATCAGCATCAGGCTAGTGGAGCTGATTACCCCAGTATGAAAATGCAGTATCTTAATGGTACATATTTTCATGAGGCAGCCCAGTTGCCTTTCATTTTGCGGCTAATATGTCTATTCTTATGAGTCATTTACTTCTTTAATTACCTTTAGCAGCAGATGCACAATGGTGTATTAATGTGAATGATTTTTACTGCCACTTTATCATACTGAGCCTATGAAGATGAAAGGCGTAATTGAGGTGGAAGAGCGACTCATGAGAGAAACAATATTTAGTTGACAGCTCCTCTTGTACTCTGGGAGGGTGTTTATGAGTTTACACCGCTCTAAAGCTGTAATAAACACAGTATTCGTTTAATAATGGCGAGGGGACGGAAATGCTTTCACTCAGCTCCACTCTGTTATTGAATCCTCCTAGGAAGTAGTTTGGCATAATCAGACAACACCGTGCATGTGTATGTGCTTGCATGTTGCTGCGCCTGTCTTGCATCTGTGTGCTTTGCGTGCAGTTTTTGTGGGCAAGTGGAATGATGTGTTCGCAGCAAGCAAAACCTTATTTGCTGTTCTCCCCTTTGCAGCATTTGCAACTCTGGCAATCCATGTCATTTGCATGTGTGTGCTTGTGACTGCGTCTGTGTGTCTTGTCCGTGGCCTGTGTGCTTTCCTTGGTGTGATTTTCTGATCCTAACTGCTTTGAATAGAGGCCTTCTTTTAGCCATCTGTTGTTAAGCTGCTGGCTAAGCAAGGCTGGGGAATCCAAACAAACGGCGAGCACACAGCAAACGGAAGCTGTCAGGCCTGCATAGCTGAGCTGACCTCGCTGGGTTGGGGGTGGGGGCGGGGGAGTTGGAGGGGGGTTGACCCCTCTGTACCAGGCTCCGAGCGCCCGAACCGAATGGTCGGGGCGCTGTTTACCCTCCCCTCTGCACCTCCTGCAACCTCCGCCTCCCCCCTGCACCACTCTCCTCTTTCCCCCTCTCATTCCATCTCCCTTTTACCTCTCTCTTCTCTGTTTCACACTCTTGTTCTCTTCCTTCCATCTGCCCCCCCCCCCTCCTCTCCCTCCATCATCAGTCTTGCTTCACAGCCCCCTCTCTTCTATCTCCACTCACAGTTAATAACTTTGCTTTCGTCTTGTTTTTCTTACAGTCATTTTTTTCTCCAAAAAACATTTGTCAGGACACTGCATTACCTGTTATGGGGAGAGAGGGGAGGGGGGGCTTACAGGGGGAGGTGTGTTGGACACACAAAATGGGGTTTTTATTGAAGTCAGATTTTGTCTTATGTAAGTGCACGCACTGCCTTATTGTTTAAACGTGGATATTCAAAATGTTTAGTGTTGTCATAAATATTAATAGATTAGTTGAAAAGTGCAGCAAAGGAAGTGAATCTAATGGTTTGAAGTGGGTATAAAACGTTGATTTATTTATGTATTCTACATGAATTAGTTTGGAAATCTAAACACAGACTGGAGAGTGTTGTTGCGAGGACTCTGTAATGCGCAAGGTTTGAGCGTCAGGACCTGTTTTCCATGTGAAGTGGCTTTTTGGAAATGGCATTAATTATATACTTACTGGGAAACCAGACTTTCCCTGCTTTGCATTGCAGATAAACGTCTGTATTAGTGAGGAAAAGATAAAGAAAAAAATGCAATTAATATAAATAGACATGATCCTCACTGCTTATTCGCTTACATGTTTAAAAATCATCCCTCTGCCAAAAATGTTTAAAAACCATGTGCATTTTAATAGAAATGACAAGTATTCCAAGTGAATTCCATTACTATACGTTTGCATAGTCAATATCCTCTAACACCATATCTGCCATCAGTGACACCCCCAGCCTTTCTTTGGTTACAATAGCCCATAAAATGTATAAAATGATGCCTGTGGAAGGACATTATATTAACTCAACATGTTGGCAACTTCTGTGGAGGAGCTGCTGAGAGAATAACCTGGCCTCTTGGCTTGGTTAGGCAACCACTTGGGAGCAGAGGGCATTGTCTTTGAAAAGGAAACAGCAGAAGTGATAAATGTCAGGTGAGTTGAGGCGTGCAATCAGTCCGAAAGTCAAAGAGATAACCTTGACATTTAGGCCGCTGGTGCTGAAGCCCCACAGAGGCTGCAGAGTGAGACCAGAGGGCCCCGTGTCTTCTGAGCTGGACTACATTAAGAGCTAACCTATTGGTCGAGTTGTTGCTGGCTGTCTCTGAGCGACACTTTCCTGACTATTAAAGCCTGGCGAAACGTGGCCACTGGGTAAATACACCGAAGCGCACACACAAGTGCAGCAACACACAAACAGATGCACATCTTGTTCCTTCTCCTTTTCTCTGAGTGGCCGCAGGGATCTGGTTACACCTGCTCACACATCTTCTAGCAATTAGGAGCAATATGCTTGAAACCATTCCACGTTCAAGGTCTTCCCCAGCTGTGGCAAGAGGAGCCGGACGTTTATAGAACTACGGCGGCGTCTCTGTTGATGGGCCTGAACAAACAACGCTGGCCCATTTCTCACTGCCTGGCTCGCGATGGAGACCCCCTGAATGATTCCCCCCTGGGCGTTTTCCCCTCAACATTTACCCACATCATCTCTATTTTCTCTGGACCTTTATATCACATCCCCTTTTCTATTTGTCTGAAAATGTGATCTGAGCAGTGTGTGTCTGTCACACTTGAGGCAAATTCTCTTGGATCCCTTTTCCTTCATACAGTTTTTGTGTAGATTTTGGCCAGTTGGTACTGTTTTTGATTGTTACCCTGGGTCAGGAAAGTTGCTTAGGAAAAAGAGAGACACAGCTGAAATATGTAGGTTTTTTTGTCATAGTGGGAGAAGGTGCAGCGAGGGATTCAGCAGAGAGCAGGATTGACTGTGTGGCAATGCTTTGAGCTGGGATTTGTAAGACACCCAGAGCTGGCTTTAGCAGCAGGAAACCCCAAAGCCTGTAAATAATCCACATGTGCAGACTGCACATAAAGACATCCAGTACTTAGCAGTTCCCTTATCACAGCGTGATAGCCCAGGGACATAAGAGACGCTCCTGCCTCTATTCGTTAATATGGTGTGAAAGTAGATGCAGATAAAACGCCTGTTGTTTATTGAGGAAGTTGTGTTAACGTGGGGAGGAGGGTGTGAACTTTGAACACATTTGAAATGGGGAATATGAAAGAGGACTGCAAATGACAAGGATACCAAATTGCACCGGCTTTGTTGCTGATAAAACCTTTGTCATGTGCTGGAGGGTGTTTTCTAATCAAAAGCACCTGGAGGGTTCACTCCCTCCACGGATTGTGTGTTTGTATTTGTGTGCATGTAGACCCACGAACAGTGAATGTATATGTATGACTTGTGTCTGGATGTAGGCGTCTATCTCTGTAGTTGGGTGCGTATTCCAGTAACAAGCTTGCCGCCCAAACAGACTCACTTTGCGATTATAATAGGGCTACTGCAGTCTTGAATGCTTAAGCTACACAAATCCAATTTATGTATCAATAAACAGCATGTCACAAATCTTGCTTTTTTTCCCCCTGCGTTTCTTTTAATTGTTATTTTCAAGTAAACCTCAATGGGTACACATTACATTACCACCCAACATGATAACGTGGTACGCAGTCCTGCTGCACAAATTGCACCCTGAGAGGCGGCTGGTTTCACAAGATCATGATTTGTTACATTGCCTGTCCAGAATGTATATGGAAGAGACACTAAGTGACTATTTTCCTTGTTTACAGTGGGCAGCATACTGTAGTTGGTATTATCTGGCCTCAACATTTAGTTTTTATAACTGATCAGTTTAACCTCATCTGACACTCGATTCAGACTATTATACTAATTTCTCTATGCTTCAGAGGCCTTGTGCCTCTCATCACTTTCCAGGTCAGCACATTTGCCTAGAGCAGCTCCAACACTCACATGTCTATCAAGCGTCCGGTATCTTTGAATGGAAGATCAAAAAAAGATAAATTCCAGAGGAGGAGGAGGAGGAGGGGTGACAGAGCTCAGAAACAGAGGAGCGGTTGCTGTGTAAACATCGCAGTGACGGTTCACAATAGGTTATTTCAGCTCAGCATTAGGCCTCTCAAAGGCATGCCAGCTAACAGTGGCCTTTTTAAAATACAAACATGACAGTGACATTCCTAAACATGGAGCAGACCTCACAACACAGGTTCTCAGCGCCGCTCGCCTTTTTTGTCTCATTATTTTCGATACCAACAACACCGTTTACTCATCTTGCATCTCTGGCTTTCAAAAGTCACAGTTATTAAGCCAGCAAATCCAGCCATGTGCTGTCAGGCAAATGAACCGAAATCACATGCGTGCCCGTGTCAAGATGATCATTGACAATGTTTTCAAGTGCATGATCACATAGTTATTTCCCTTACTTTAATTGGAAGAATAATTTGAGGATGCTGTTGACATGAGTAGTAGGAGGCTATATTAATATTCCCATTTTCAAGCAATGTTGCAAAATGCCATCATTATTTAAATTACCATATTAAGCTAAGCACATTACGCATTACCTTAACACAGTCATAATTATCCCGTGTCATGTAACTTCCCTATTGCTACCAAAGGATGCAAACAAAGACAGTACTTGTAAACATTTTAGCACTAACACGCTGTCAAACATTGGTGTTACAAGTGTTTTGATTGCGTGATTAATACTCTGCAAACAGCCTAACTTTGACTAACGTATTGAAATGATTTACTGTATGTTTATATGACAACGTAGACTTAATAGCAGCAATATTAGAATATGAGTTTACAAGTTAAAAGACAGTTGTTTTAACAGTGCATTTTTATTGCAGTGTCGCAATTTCTTTATCTTCTTGCGGTAACTGATCATTGAGCAGGCCTGCTGTCTGCTTTCTTTCTCTCTTTGCTTTCTATTAAGATGACAGTGAAGGAAGACTTCCCAGAAATGTTTCTCTTCATCCATTACTGTCTGAATTTCCTATCATATCCTGTTGACTCAACTCTCTTTGTTCCAACACCTTCAGTTGTAAACCCAGACAGACACACACACACACACACACACACACACACATTTCACTGCATGTGTCATCAGTTACAGGGGAAAAGAAAACAGCGAACTTTGTTTACTCTTCAGTGTGCCCGTAATACCACGCCTTGGGCGTCGTGAATAATTTTGTTACAGCTTTTTTTTTTTCTTTTGAATTTCCTTCTGAATTGTCAGCGTTTCACTCTCTTAGTCATTCAAGTTAACTTTTACATTTTTGATCACTGGTAGATTTTCAGAGCTGCTAATATAAGATAACCACACTGTCTCACCCAGATTTTATGAATGTTATGAATATTATCTTTAAAGTTGGTGACAAACCTAAAAACAATATTTTTCAGCATCAAAATCACATTAACTAAGTTACCAAAGTCAATGTGATTTTGATGCTGAAAAATATTGTTTTTAGGTTTCTTCTTTCTTTCTTTTTAACTGTGAGTGGAAATCGATGTGAATTTGATTAGATTTTTTTCTAATAAAATGTTAGAATCTAAAGTTCTTTTAGAATGTCAAGGGCTTTTGATAACACATTTTGTTACCATTTTAAAATCTAAGTTCTGCTTGTAATAATTAAAAGGCTTCATAATGTGATGAAAAATACAATCATCCTCTGTATGACAGGAAGAGACAGTCTCACAGTATTATCTTGCATTTGTACTTTTCCGATCCTCTCCGCGAGTCACTGCAGTTTACATCATGTTTTTCTTTCCGACTTTTTCGACCAAGTAATTTGTAAGTCGCTCTGGAGAAAAAGTCAAATGCCTAAAATGTAAATATTGTGTGGGAGTGAATCTTGCTCAAATTGTTCTTGGTTTCAGATCATGCTCTTTCTATATGAGTATACTTGATTGCAGGGGGGGGCTTCCCCCGCAAGCAATTTCAAAGCAGAGGACAATTAGGCATGCAGAATAAGATATGTTGCTCTACCATCATTTGTCTTTACATGAGAGCTCGGAGGAAGACGGAGACAGACAGAAAGAAGGAGAATTTATGTACTTTAAAGTTAAGCATGGTGAAATGCCAGGAGTGTGGCCTCTTTGTAGCCTGTGGTCATATTTATGCCTCATGATGTCATCCAACAGCCGTGTGTATGGGAGGGTCAACACATACACCCACACACAGACCATCATACAGCTGTTCTCCCCAACCCCTAACCTCTCCTTTTTGTCTTAAAGTATTGTCAGACTTTACTGGCAATAAGACCAGTTCTCATAGTAATCTCTGTCTCTTCATCCATCCACATAGCTTTCTATTTGCCCTTTGTAGATATCTTATTTTCACACAGTCTGTGGCGGGTTTCACTCGTTCACACGTCGCTCTAACTTTCTTCCTTTTTTGTGCTCTCTGTCTCTCTTTCACTATCTTCTTGTTAAACATTCCAACATTTACTTTTACAATTTCTGAACTTCTCAAATAATTGACTGGAGGAGTCATAGATTGTCTGTCTGTGAGATGAGCTAGGATTTGCAACCCCCCCCCCCTCGACTGTTTGTTTAATTGCGGGAGCAATCGTCTGAGGAACATGGAAAGAATGAGGCCAGCTATTTACCCAGATGGTTTACTGGTGGAGGTGTGAGGCTGGCCAGCTCACTGTGGGAACACGACGCTTGCTTTTCTTGGTATCGCTGACCGTTTTCAAGACCACTGTGTTTTTTCCCCCCAGCGCTCTCCAGCTTTGTTTGCTCTGGATGGCATGTTTGATTATTTATCGTAAGGGGAAAGGGAGTAGCTGGAGCAATAAACATGTGACTGCACTGTATTTTGTTTTCCACTGAGAAGGCCGTGTCCTTTAACAGATATTTGAAGCAGCCATAAAGCCTTTTATTTGGGGAGTTTGACTAAGCTAAAGGAGGATCAAAAGCACTGATTAGTGTCTTTGTGACAATATGTGTTTGCTGTAAGTGCAACTTATCAACAGATAAATGTTTCTTCTGGATGACTGCAGTTGATTTTTGGTTGATTTTTGTCTTCCCTCTGTCTGTGAATTTGTTTTGACATCTGATCATTGTTCCCTTTGTGTTTGTGGAGGGATTGTTTATGCCACCCTTAGATTTATGACTCTGTGTGAAAAGATGGTCTGTAATGTTTGTTTGTTATTTATCTTTCAGAAGGCCAAAGGAATATTGTTGTAAGGGGATACATCTGCTCTCATATTAGGCATCAGAGTCTTCTCAAGGGGGCTTTTAGCATGTCTACTTATAGCATTTCTATTGGACTTTTCTTTTCTTTCTTTTTTTAATATCTTTTAATATATTTCTCTCCATTAGGCTCTCCAAGTGGCTCGGCAGATACTCCTCCAGCAGCATCAACAGCAGCAGCAGCAGCAGCAGCAGCAGTCCCAGTCACAACAACTGCAGTCTCAACAAAACACAGGCCGCAAATCCCCCAAAACCAACGACAAGCAACAAAACCTACAGGTGTCATAAATATGTTGTCATTCTCAGACGCTCTCTCATATATTAACTTATTATCAGTTATTTGACTTTGTGGTTGATCAAATACAAAAAAAAAAAATGAAAAATGAAGTGAACTTGTGCAACTCTCTCTAGAACACAGTGTGTGAGAAACAGCACTAGGCTAAGTTCACAAACAGGAAATTAAAATTGGCTGTGCAACATTTGCAGTTATGTATGCTCACGCATTATGTGTGATTTAGCAACGCACGCACACACAATCACCCATGTGTCATCGGATTTGTGACCAACATTAGAAGCAGCAGTATGTGTAAATGGGCCCTGTTGTGAAATATATATATAGGCCCCGAATGTTAGAAAAGGCCTCTGTGTGGCTAGTTAAGATCACATCCAGTGGTATCAGAATTATTCCAGTGCAGTACCACACATCAGCATGTGTGGCTGACCCTGACTTTTTTTCTATTGGCTGCACTTGGTTTGGGAGGTGTACATCTTGGGTGAAAGCAGGCAAAAGCAGGGAGAAGAAAAGGGTGGAAGTGAGAGTTTCATTCCTCCCACAGAGTCTGGTCAAGCAGAGGGAACTCCATGCTTTCCCTGTTTGCCTTTCGTCACTGCTCTGCGCGCACATGCACGCACACACACACACACACACACAGCTGGGGGCAGGTCCCTACCACCAGCAGCAGGAGGTGCTATAGAGCAGGTGGGTGATCCAGGTGGAGGGCTTGGAGGTGGAGTAAATAGGGACAAGCAAGGGGTGGGAAAGTGTGAGGGTGGGCAGATGTAAAGAGGCTTTGGGACAGTTATCTGGACCTCCTTTGCGATGCAAAGGGAGAAAAAAATCTTTTTTATTTTTCATCTTGTTCTGCTTTTAATATGAACGGCGCCACATATCTGATGCAATATTTACGTTAATTTCAGATCAGATGCTTCAGAGATCTTTGTTTGAACAAGGAGCGCTTGTTTGTGTCAGTGTGAAATTGCAAACGACTTCGGGGCATATTTGGTAATTAATACGGAGGCCCTGTTCTCTATGTGTGTATATATATAATATTTAATACCCATACTATCCCATTGGGGGCCCTTTTTAATGAGCTATTGTAGCAGCTAGATCTAATGTCAGGTTGTGAAAAAGCCTCTTTGTTGTGCAGATGTCTTCGGAATAGCTCCAGAGGATGAAATATGACTGTGATGACCTTTCAGTTGTGTGCATATTTGTCAGGATTCAAATAAGTTGAAAGTATCAAACTAAACAGTTTCCCCAGCCTGGCAGGGAATTGTGCTGCAGAGGTCAACAGAGGGGACCAGAACGGCAGATTCCAGCGTACAGCCAGTTGTTGGTACATAGTGAAGTACTAGACCATCTCCTGCAGACAAAGACAAAATTAAAATTCTAATTTATTAATGTATACAGAGAGCTTGGCCAAGCTGTCACTCAGCTATTGAAAAGAGAGTCGGGCCCTTTCCCCCGCTTCCCCTCCCCTCCCCTCTCCTGCCCGGGTTCTTGTGAGGAGAGCGCAGGCTCGCTCTCGTATCTAACTAACACCGTAAATTGCCTGCTCTCTAATGTTGCATGTTACATTTTGCTGCGTTGAAACTGCCATTGTGAAAAAGCCACAGGTCCAGACAAGTGTTTGTTTATCTCTGAATTACATATTCTGCTAATTAAACATGCCCCCCCCATCCCACACACACACACACGTTCATACATAAACATCAGTGTGCTGTTCTGTGTGAGGATGTATTACATTTGTTTTGCTTTTTGCCTTTTTCTTCTCATGGGTTTCTTATGTTGAGAATTCTCTTGTTTTCCCCTTTTTTTCTCACATCATCTCTCTCGCTCTCTCTCTCTCTCTCTCTCTCTCTCTCTCTCTCTCTCTCTCTCTCTGTCATTCTTTCTCACAAACACGTTTTGTGAAACAGCAGAGGGTAACGGTCTGAGTCTCATCTCACTTCCTCTTTTAAGAACAAACCCGTGCTTGGAGGAGCCCCCTTCACACAGAACATTCACTATCTCCATCACACAGCCCCGGATAATGATCCTCTGTTGAGCTGGACTGGGTCATCAAAAGACATGATCCAACAATTATGAGGCTGTGTAGTAAGCTGACACCCCATAAAAGCACCTGATCTGCGGACGAGGCTCCATTCATCTCAGCGGTCTTCCCATTAGGCAGAAGGAGATGCGCGGAGAGACTTTTACTCATTTGGAGATGTGACTCACTTTCCAATTCATTCTTATTCAAGTCAAAAATAATGAAGCACGGTATATACAGAACATCTGAAAAAAAAATGACCTGCATAGAGTAGTAAAGAGGGAAAAAATGTGACTCAAATAAGCCTCAGAATCCTTGATCAGCATTAAATGGCTCTTTGGTTTTATATCTCCAACAGGGGTGCTCCCCCCACCCCATACCCCCTCACCCCTACACCTCCCACCCCTGCCTCTGGATGAAGATGCATCCGCTGTATACTTAGCAGCCTCAGGGTGCTTTAATCAGGCTAGATATACAAACAGCCGCCAGCAGGCTGGAAAGCAGCTAAACATACTTGACTGGTCAAAAAGCCGGTAAATTACGTTGACAGAATGACACGTGTGATTAAAAGAATCCATGCCGCTTTTACCTCTTGCGCTTCACACCTACAGTGGCACAACGACGAGAGCCGGCAACTCCCACCCCGCTAATTACCATTATCAGTGAAATGGTAGGGTTTGACTCATTAGTTCCATGTGCATTTAATTAGAGGCAGGCTGAAATTGGATTTAACTTATTACTTTTTCATGGATCACTTTCTTGTCATCACTTCAAATTGGATTGCAGCCCCAGGTAACTAATTATGCCAGCCGCAGGATCAGGAGTGGAGAAATAGGTAATTAGGAACAACACTGTCGGACCCTCGCTGATAGTCCACCAGCACCAAAGTGGGAGGAGGGGGAAATTGAAGCTCGTTTGTGGTGTTGCTCACAAGTCTGGCTGGTTAACTGCACCTCATTGCAAGAGATCCTAGGTAGGCATCCACCACCTACAGGGGATTATGTGGCGTTCAGCTGGGCTGAAGATGTTGTGTCAACAGGGTGCCTTTGCTATCAGTGTAATGCCCAGATTATGCTTGTTTCCCATCCAGGATGGTGCCTGAGATTGGCCTTCATTATTCATGTCAGTGGTGCAGTGTGAGGTATGGCCAGCGGCCAGCTCAAGTTACCTGTGTGAACGCTGCTTGAATGCCATTGACTGGTTTCTGTCTGTAAGACGTCTGCACTGATTGTAATGAGAATACATGCATACATACATGACTACAAGCAGGTGGATAATATAGGAATGTGAAGATATATGTAACAAATGTCGCTTTAGTTTTACTTGTGATTCAGAGCAGAGATAATCAGCTTATAGAGATCGGTATAGGAGAACGATACCATCACTTTACCTACTATTTAGAGCTTTCATGTGAAGAGCTTCTTTGTTAAGAAGCTAAAAACCATCTCTATCCTTTTGGTTTGGTTGTTTTTTAATATTTATTGTAATTGTGTGATGGCCTTTTGGTTTTAAATGAGAAGCACTATTCACTATTCTCTAATAAATGTTGCATTGAACATTTTCATGATGTCAAAGGTGCATCACTTGTTATTCTTCACACACACACACACACACAGAGACTACTGATAATGTTTCAGAACCATGCCAGCAGACAATTTTCTTATCTATACTATTAAGAGTTGAAGCCACAATTCACACTTCTTATTTCTCCTTTCCTTTTTACTTTTTTTGTCTCCTTTTCTCTTTCATTTGCTCTCTCAACCCCCCACCCCACCTCTCTCTCTCTCTCTCTCTCTCTCTCTCTCTCTCTGTTTTCACACCATAGTGTACAGCCTCACAGAGGGCATCTCCAGGTCAAAAGATAATGTCTTTTCAGTTTACAGGATGAAAGCCTTTTAAGTTGTAGAGCGCCCCTCCAACGCCCCTCCTCCCCACGTTTGCTCTTCACATCCTTCATTTGTGGTCTGTTGGGGGGAAGCGTGATTTGACACAATCCAGGGGCCAAGCCTCTGTCTGACAGGACAGAGAGAAGCCACCGGCTCTCCCTCTCCTACTGTTTTTGCAGTAGGCCCATGGCATTGTCCTGACACATGTATACCACAGCGCTCCAATCTGTAAGTCATTAGAGCACTAGGCCGAAGCCTGTCAGCTGGAGCTCAGCCAGCGCTGCAGGGCGATCTGAGGCAACATTTCGAGGTGTTCCCGCAGCCCAGTCGGCCAGTGGCACAGCAGTGGTAGCCCACTGGCGAGGGGACAGTGAGCACACCACTGGATTAATGTTCTAGGTTATCTGCTGTCTCTTTACACAAGGGAGACCTGGTCCAGACAACATGTGTATATTGATATTCAGTTCATAGTCAGCTGAAATACACAATTTTAAGAGTTTTAGACAAGAAAATAATAATGACAGGAAGAAATTTTTTTTTTGAAAAAAAGCAAGTGCTGAGACAGAAGGAGTGGTGGCACTCTCAAAACACTGAACAAAATCAAAGTATTAAAGTTCAAATCTCTGCTGGTTATTTTGCACAGAGCAAGAGATAATTCACAGAGTAAGTGGACCTACATAAGTCTTCATAGTTTGTACCTTCTTACAAACATTCAGGCTGAAGTGTATCAATACTTATATATAGAATAGTGTTTCTTAACTTTCCAACCAAGAGTTACCTGAGTAGATTGATACCACTCTTAGGTCTGCATCATAAATATGTTTTCACCACCAGAAACTAGTTAACTTAGCTTAGCACATAACTGAAAATGGGGAAACAGCTAGCCTGGAGCCTTGTCGTCACCTTGAGGTGACTGCAGGAAGTGACTTGAGTAAAACCACAATGTGTTGTTTTTACACTGGGGTTAAACAAAGGAGATATAATGCGTTAAGTAAGCTTTAGAGATGCTGGTAGGTGTTTTTTTAATCCTTTGACAGAGCCAGGCTATCTTTTTCCCCCTGTTTCTAGTCGTTGAGGTCAGCTAAGCTAACCGACTGTAGGCGGTGGCTACATGTTTTCCATACAGACATGACAGTGGTGTCGATCTTCTCATTTAACTCTTGGTAAGAGAGACATCTACTTTTTTCCGGTTGAAATTGTGATTGATGACATTTGTTTTTGCTGTCTTCGCTTCTTTACCTCCTGGATGTGCTGTTGCCATCCGTATTTTAGGAAAATATCATGCAGTATAGCTCCCCTGTCCGTCTGCAAAGCGTCCCCAATCCCATCATCAGTTGTGTGCGTGATCCTCAGAAAGGAGTTCATTGCTGTTCATTGTGTTTGTAAAAAGTCTCAAGGTGATGCTGTAATGAAATCTCATTTTGACGCGTGCGTTGCTTTGAGGTGATACAATCTGTCAGGAATGATCAACACATCACCACGGCCGGTGCTCGCGTGGAACCCCAGGATCAGGCTGTCTCTTTTGCTGCTTGTTTTCCTTGTCATATTGTAAAAATGTATTATGTGTACTGTATAGATTAGAACCAGGTTTGGGATAATCCTGTCAGAATGAAGTCATCTGTCCCAATTGCCACGCAGCCAAGCAGAGACTGGGGGTGGGGGGGCTGCTGTGTTAGGAGCTCTCTCCCAGCCAAGACGATGACTGTCGAATTGACTCCAGTCACAACGCTGGGAGCCACTTACCATTTCCAGGACCCTCTTTTCATTTGAGGCCTGATGTTTCCCTTCAAGCAGTGAACCCTCTCAACCCTCCACCCCACTCAGTCATCCACCCAGACACACACACACACACACACACACATTCCCATTCAATTTGTTGTATCTTTGTGTCATCCTCTGGCACTATGTCTTGATGTCAAGCCTGTGTTGTTTGGAGTGATTCACACGCCCTTTACAGAGGGGTGGAAGGATGGATGGATGCACAGCCAACCATAGCATTAATAAACACTAACAGCTATGCAAGGTGCAGTCAAGTCAGCATCAACTCACAATACAGTTTCTCTTTTGGTGTCGTCGCACACTTTTTTGACAGCTTGGCGATTCTTTGATTCCATTTTCACTTTTTGTTAGGAGCAGGAAAGAGAAATAGTGTCTCGCTGAGACAGCATGAGAGAGAGTCAGAGACCGAAGGGCCTTCAGCTAAAGGAGGACATCTTTTGGAGTTGTATTTTACGTTTGTGTTGGACATTGTACAGTAAACGACCACTAGTGCATAGTCATCCATGCAGCTTTACCCCAACCTGCAAAAAGTTAATGCATTTTAATTTTGCCTTGTTGGTTAAAAGAAATCCATACAAAGAGTTGCCATTTCTATCTGTTACCTCCATGAATGTGCCTGAGGAATTTTATTGGTTAGTGTTGAACAGGACAGGCTAACAAAATGCTGTTTAATAACGTGGAAAAGGTTAGCTAACAGTTAATCCTAGTGGTAAACTTACTGTGCATCCTTAAAAAGGTAGCAGTGGCCACCCACAGACCAATATGCTTGTGTAATTATAATAGTGAATGTCATCTATTTGTGATCCATCAAAGCCTATAAATTACAATATAATATAATTAAAATAAATGATTCATACAAACTTATTTGTGGCTTCAGATCGAATTGTTACGTTATTTTCTCACCACAGCCCCCAGACAGCCTTTGTTGTTGCTTATTAAAACACAGTTTCTTTGTATTAATATAGTTTCAGATTTAAATCAAAGATGAATCAATCACCAAACAAGACAAGGCAGAAATTCCCCCACCTCCTCGATGTTGCTCAAACCTAAAAGTGTTCTTGTTTTGACTAAGTGAAAAACCACAGTAGACTGCACGCTGAAACACAAGCTCCGTTATACATGGGCTGGCATATCACCTCAGGAAATATTTTGCAAATACAGAGCTCACATGTGCTGACTAAACAATGTGCTCCTGAATGCTGAAATTAAAAGTAAATAACCAAACCCATATATAATAGACAAGGAGGAACACGGTGACTCAGGCGTGACTTACTGTAACTCCATTCTGCTTCGGGTGATAACCTCACTCACTCTAAATGTGACTTATTCCAAGTATCAGAGGGAGTATTGGTGGGTTGCAGATGTTAAAAGTTCACTGTCATGTCATAACAATGGAAACACACTTTATTTTTACCGTACTTTTTGAAAAAAACAACACCAACAATAAATACAACTAAAATTATGAGTTTGAATGTCAAGTTAAGTAAAACAAAAGCCAATGTAGTAAGCAGTTAAAGAAAAGACCAGATCACCCTTGGTTTTGTTATCCATGACTTCAGATTATTAGCACTGAGGAAACATTGCATTTCTTCAAAAAAGGTTTTTGTGCTTTTATTTTACTGCTGCAGAAATGACACAGCACTCGCCTGTGTGTCAGTACGAGTGAGCGGGTCACCAAAATCAAATGCAGGCCCTGTCTGAACTGTTAAAGTTTTGCCGTAGCTCGGAAGAAACAGTTGATAAGTTGTGTGATTTATTGCTGCGATTAAATGCTTTGTGTCTCTTTTGACTTTGATAGGGAACATTGTTGAAATATTATTTGAAAAATGAAGAAATAAAAGAGAGATCACACATTATGCTGCTGGTGTGGATCTCAAAAGTATTTTTATCGTGGCGATATTATATAGAGCAGCTGTTATTTATATAGGTCCCACACCTGCCCAGCTGACTCCCATCATCAGTAAACAATGATTTACTTTATTCACACACAGGGAAACAGACGGTGTTTGTTTTCTCATGACAATGGTCCAGGTCACCAGAGCCTTTCAACAAAAGGAATGACTATAGTTTGGTATTTTTCCTTCTCTTCCTCCCCACTTCTCTCTCTCTTTTCTCTTTCTGTAGTAGCAGTAAGACATGGGTTGGCATGCCGGTGCAGCTTATTCACCGGCCATGTTAGTGTTTTTGGGAAGACTTTGTAATTGGAGCTGAGTCGTTATCTTTAGCCAGAGCCAGAGCGGAGGCCAGACCAGACATTAACTCATACTTTCACTCTAACTCAAGCAGGAAATGGGAGTATTTTATAATGTCATCCACTCTGTCATGAACACCATTGCTCAGTACTGTCTGTAAACTATCATAGGGGATGCCGGTTCAAGGCTCAAGGATATTAATGTTTCTCTATGTGCAGGGGAAAAAAGAAATCTATATAGCGTGCGTATCACATCGACACATATGTGTAATTATTTTACATAGCGCAGGCACAGAGGCAATGGATTAGAAAGACAGTGTGTGAGAGGAGATGCTTGAACTGTGCGTCTGCTAAATTTATCATGAGGCCTTTGGGAGCGTTGAAATGAGAACAGTGGCCTATTACTGCTAAGAAGGTGTTTTATTGAGAATACGCCGACATGCCACCCCAGGGAGAGTGGCGAGGGAGAAGAGTGTGGCCATAGCCTAAACCACTTTGTGCATGTGTGTGTTTGCGTGTATGTGTCTGTGTGTGGAGTGCGTGTGTGCATGATGTAAGCACATGCCTGCATGTCACTGTCTTATTGTGTGAGCCGCCTTTGAGGGCGTCAGATAGAAAACAAAAGCGTCCTTTTCTTCCTCTTAATTATTCACTATGATATGTATTGGAATTGTCACTTTTGACACTTGAGGTGTCCCAGTCAATAATTTATATAGGTCAGGCCAGCTTAGCAGAGCTCATTGTTAGTTATTAGCCGATGAGAGCGGTGGATTGTTATGCAGGCGCTCTGTTTATTTTACCAGTGTGTTTGCGGACTGGAATGTGTCCCATGAACATTCCTTCATCCTTGGCCAAGGGTTTATAGCTGTTGATATGAGCTGTGTTTTAGAGCTGTTGTTATTCAGCTCTGTGTTTATTGTCATGATAATTAACAAAGTGAGGTGTTAATCTTGCCTCATGCCTTTCCTCTAATTCTTTGTTAAGTGGGTTGTTCAAGTTAGTGAACCTGGTTTTATTGTTATTACTAAAAATAGGTCTGATTAACAACTCATTCCATTTATTTACATTTTATGTACTAGTTGAATTTAGATAAATACTGCTAAAGGTAAGATTTGTTCAGTTAGAAGGTAAACAAAAAGAGGAGCCGGGCTCCTCTCTCTGCTGGTGAGTTCAGTAGGATCTCCAGTAGGTGGCAGGGTCCTGTTTCCCTCTCCTGTCTTTTCCCCTTGCTGAGTGCACATGGGGTGTTAAAGAGTGTGATGATATTATGACAGCTAATTGCTCTCATTGGGATGGAGTTGGATGGATCGCCTGGTAGCTAGTGTAATGTTAGCTATTAATGTAAGTGGTTTTAGCTTGTCTGAGGCCAAATTGTAGGATAAGTGTTTAAAAACTGGGCAAAAAAAAGAAAGTTGATGTTGCTGTGGTTGATTTTGTGATCAAATAGACACAAACTTGTCTTTAGTGTAATGCAACTAGTTGCGTACCATAGTGCAACAGTACACACCGACATTAGTGGAGGAAATACAAGGCAAAACAAACTGTTCTCATAAATACATTATTTTACTCTAAAATAAAATAATGTGGTGTTGTCTCAGCTTGGGAAGAAAAAGTGCAAATAACTACAAAGCATCCGAGTTGTTTGTGCGCTTGTCGTTTTCAGCATGTGAAATGAGTTGTGTCTTTGTTCTGGCATTGTAAACAATTCCATTTAGCAGAACAATAACGGGGCTGATAGTGGCCAGTTTTCTTTCTTTCCTCTGGATAACTGTGTTTACTTATCTGTTGTTTAATTAAAGGGCCTCTTTTCTTTAGGTTCCCATTGTTTCAGTTGAACGGCCGGAGTCCCAGCAGGGGTCAAAGGGTTAACAGCCGTCAACTGTGTCCTTTTTTTTTCCTTTTCTTTCTTTCTTTTTTTTTTTTAAAGGGCCCCCACACAAAGGCAGCATTTCACCTGCAGCCCGCGGCTCCCTATTGTGTGGCCCCATTTGAATTGATTATGTTTAGAGGGCTGGTTGTGATTGGTGGAGAAGGGCGTGGTTGATTGGATAGTTTTGTATCTTGTCAGCCGGGGAGCAACCTTGTGCGTGCAATCTGTCTGTATCCTGAGGAAGGTTGGAGACTCCACAGCACAGCACAGCACAGCACAGCAGCGCTTGTTCTCAGCCTCGCAGCCTGTGTGCCTCTCTACCTCTCTCTCTCTCGCTCGCTCTCGCTCTCTCTCTCTCTCTCTCTCTCTCTCTTTCCCTCTCCGCTCTGCTCTCCGCTCTGCTTCACTCCACACCGCGTGGCCCAGCACTCTGTTTACCCTGCCAGCTAAATGGAGTTTGTCAGGTTTGTCAATATGATTGATTTCTGTGCTTTTGCCAGCTTTCTTGTGTAAAAAACTTGACAATTTAATTTGACCAGGGAAAAAGGAGAAAAGGAGGCTTATTGTCTGTCTATCGCTGATGTTTTATCATTGTAATTGGTTAATTTTGTCATGCAGTTTGTGTGAGAGAAGCAGTTATCCGGATTTTGCTTTGCCGTCGAGACACTTGACAGTGTACCAGGCTTGTGGTGATAGGAGAAACGCAGAAGGCAGGTGTCATGTATATTAGATTTACTGTATCAGAATATATGGATTTAGATGCCTCCGTTTTAATGTGTGCACTGTGCTGTTGATGGTTTGGAGCGTTTCACTTTTAGTTTAAGCAACAGTTTCTTTTGCTTCGCGTGTTGCTCAGTTTCTGTGTTAGTTACCTAACTATTTACAATACGTTTCTGGCTGCCATTTAACCCTGTTTGTTTAGTTTTGTTTACTTAGCTGATAGTGAGCTAACCAGTCAAGCAGGATGCTGTACTGTACTGTAGTTTGAATTATGGAAGGTTCTAGGAAAAACAGGAGACAGGTTTGCCTTCTCTTTAACATGCTGGTTTTTCCTAAAAAAATGATTATGCTATTGCCTTGTTGTTTACAATATTCGCAGGAGTTTCAAATACACATAAAGTCTTTTTATTTTTTTGTCCCACATTGGCTTTGCTGGTTGTTTATTTTTGTGATGATTGGCTCTTCAGACTTAATGAGAGCTGGTCAGACTTTGCTTGCTCTCAGGCTATGGCCTGGACTAATCCTCACTGTCCTCGTGGTGTCACAGCAAATAAAGACAGGCTGGCACAGCTCTATATTTGACACCGTCACGACAAAACCACGTTAGAGACACGCTGTCACTCCAAATGTCATCGCTTACATCTTCCTGAAAAGTTAAGTGTGTGAATGTTTGTGCTTGCCTGTGTGTGTGTGTGTGTGTGTGTGTGTGTTTGTGTGCAACAAAGGGATTGCGGAATACATTTAGGAGGGAAAGTTGTGGTCATTTTCTTCCATTTTTTCTGCTGTCAGGTTTAAGTCCTTTGTGACAGCTTTGAGGTTTTACACAGAAGACAACTATTGACTTTCTGTTGTTTAAAGACCTCAAGTATTTGTATTACAATAATGTTAAGTAATGCACTTGAGCAACTATAGAAAGGGCTCGCATTTGATTTACTTTTTTAAAGTTTTGTTTTTGTCTGTTTGCACTTAACATTTCAGCCACAACTTTTCTGGGTGCAATGTTTCAGCACCTTGCATCAGTGCTAAGAAAGTGGGTGCCTGAAAGAAAGGAGAGATAGAGGAGAATAGCGGAGGAGAATATCAGATGGTTGAGGAGAAGGAGGAGAGCGAAGCCTAAACAGGGCAGCGTGCACCGTAATGCCGTGCAGCTGTGCCGAGACTCGCAGTTTGGGAGAGCTGGAGTGCGAGCTGATTGGGTTGACAGTTTGTAATCAAAGTTGATTTATTGTTCATTAGTAGTGCATTAGCCCTTTCAGGCAGGGGCGTTATTTGTGCAGTGGCCTGTCAAGGCGAGGGGCTGCCAGCACCTGTCATTTCTAAACCATGACATAGGCAACCAGATATTAGCTATGTACCCGGAGAGGGGGGCACAGGGGGTAGCCGCCACAGCCTCACGGCTCGCTGGGATATCCTTTACGGGGACGGTCTTTGCTTTGTACTGGAGCAGGCAGGCACGACAGAGAGGAGAGACGGGGGAATAGTTTAGCAGTGATCTAGTGAGCCACCAGCTGCTCTCTGCTGTCATTCCCCGGCTTTCCCCTCCGACTGAAACGCGTTTTTTACTAGAAAAAGCCTTTATTCATTTTTTTTTCTAAGGGTCATTACTGTTACGGAGTATGTGCGTCTCTGTTTCAGATTGGGAGATTAACTCTACACTTGAGATGCCATGTGTTTCAAAGAGTTGAGATGGTAGGATAATGATGAGATTACATGGTGTAGAGTGTTTGATGGCAGAAGGTCTTTTTCAACACTCATCTCTGTCATGACCTATATATTTTGACAATAAGGGATGTGATGGTATTGACATGTTGCGCCTGGAAAATAAGGCTGTATTATTAGGCTGCTACTGCTGACCTGCTGCTTTCTACATAATTGTATTAATTGGCTGTATACTTTATATGAGTCGCATAACACAACAACACTAAGAGTGTCAAGAAGCAACACAATTTGTGGCCCTCTTGTCTGCCACCATAGAAACAAGGATTAGCTTTGCGTTGCTGGTGTGCAGAGAATAGAAACAATCTGCAACGAGGATGTGTCAGCCATTGTCTTTTAACTACAGTTTCATTTGAAAGGGATTTCAGAGGCTTAATTAAATCTTAATTAAATCTCAACCGACTCAAATAATGCATTTCAAGACGTGTGCCGTTGCGTAACCGTGTAGAACTCGTAAACCGTAGATCAGTGGCACGCAGTTTAGCCCAACAGTGGTCGTAGGCTTCCGGGAAAAAGGTGGAAACAGTGAACAGTGGAGTGTGGGATAGTAGTTGTCCCTGCTGAATTTTGAAGCCAGGTTTCAGAACTCAAATGCCTTGTGGCGCCCTTGGAGGTGTGGCTTTAAAGGTCAAAACAAGTGACAGGACATTGAGTCACACGTCAAAACGTAACGAAGCACTTAGGGGTTTTATGTGAACCTAAACTTAAATTTATTTTCATATATATATATATTTGTGTTTTGAAGTGCTTTTTTCAAAAAAACAAGAATATATAACTGCATCTGTGTTTATGATGTATATGTATAATGATAATATTTTGAAAAGAAATCCATTCATCATTCTTTTTTTTATTGTAGAATAAAATCAGAAATACATTTTCTGAAATACAAATTGTAGATTTGGAATGCTATACTAAAACATAATGGTGATACAAAGGACGATGTGTCTCTCAGAGTGTGTGTGTGTGTGTGTGTGTGTGTGTGTGTATATTGGGGGGCGGGTGCCCTGTGTGCTCTCCCCTCAGCTGTGGTCACCTGCAGTG
This sequence comes from Nannoperca australis, assembly GCA_036023655.1. Taxonomy (NCBI): domain Eukaryota; kingdom Metazoa; phylum Chordata; class Actinopteri; order Centrarchiformes; family Percichthyidae; genus Nannoperca; species Nannoperca australis. The sequence continues at coordinate 1,188 of JAVQJD010085169.1, read as the reverse complement.
GTGGCTGCCTCCAGTGTGGGAAACAGCTCACAGCTCAGCTGTTATTGTTGGGGCTGAGAGAGCTCACTCGCCTCGCTGTGCAGTTTGTTTGTTTAAACCCGACACTGGGACCGGCTCGGGCGAAAAACCTGTTTGTTTGCAGTCGAAAAAGTTAATTAAAATGCAATCTTAACTCTTGTTTTTACAGTTGCTACAAATAATTTGAGCCCAAGCCCCCTCACACCCTGCACCCAATTCAGAATATGTAGTGTATGGTAAATGGAGACAGAATGTGGCTGTGATTATCCTGTTTATCTGAGCTGTAAACATTTTTAAAACTGCCTGATTGTGGGTGACGAGGAAGGAATTTAAGAGGTCTTAACACACACATGATGGGTAGTTCTGTCCTCCTTTAAATTCTTGAACATGTTTTTTTCATTTTGCACAAATTACGTTTTTGTATCAAGATATTAATATTGTTATTGTTATTATTATTATTATTATTATTATTATTATTATTAGGGGAAAAGGTTATCAGTGTGAATATGCTGTATTTTTGTAGAGGAAAATAAATGCTCTCCACCTCAGAGATTTCAATCAACCTGAAATGGGTAATATGAAATTAGTCTTTCCAGTCTTGTCTGCGACTAATTATGTTCACACATTACTGAAGTACAATAGCTCCCGTGAAATCCTCATTCCGGCGACATTTTCATGCAGGAGATCATAGTCAGGATGGGAAGTCATTTCCTTGCGCCACTGCAGGCCGAGGTAAAACAACAGCATCAAACGGACCAGACTCTGATTTCTCTAGGGCTTGTTATTTCTTTCTTCTTTTTTTTTTACTTCTACATTCCATTTGATGCCTCTACAAAACAAGATGACCCCCGGGAGCACAAATGAAAATTTGATAATTCTAACTTCATACTTTTTTTTTTTTTCTTTTACCTGCACCTTTGCAGACAGTGAAACGTCTGTGCCGGTCTCACTGACATTCACCTCCTCGTCCCTCATTTCTGTTGCTCTTAATTGCCTCACTGCTGGGGGAAAGAGGCTATCTTACAGCCTCGTTCACCTCTACTTCTTTTCACCAAGCTTTGACCTCTGAGTTGTGTGTGTGTGTGTGTGTGTGGGGGGGGGGGGGATTCGGGGGGTCTCTTCATTAAGTCTAAATCAGTGACTTTAGCCTTTTCTCTTTAGTAGGGATAC
>JAVQJD010085162.1:0-12451 GCA_036023655.1 Nannoperca australis | reverse complement strand
CACACACACACACACACACACACACACACACCTCTCTCTCTCTCTCTCTCTCTCTCTCTCAAGGGAACAACTGCGATGCAATTTGTCTTCAGCACTTTGTCCTCTACCACACAATCGGTGACGTGACACGGTCATTAGTGACTGCTTTAAACTGGTCGACTCCCAAGACCCCAGCTGAACAGTCCAATCCTATTAATAGCTCCTATACACAGATCAACACAGTAGGCTGTATATATGGCCATAAATTAACGTTTAATTCTATGATGCTGGACATTTGTAGAGCATGAACTAAAATGAAGACAAAAACATTTACCATTATTATATTTTTTTCTTTGACTTTTTTTTGAATGACCACACAACTCAAATCAAAAGTAGAACGTTAATACAAACAGTGTGAGCCTGCAACTTATAATATAGCTTCTGATATTTTAAATATACCTTTTACTTTGATCAAACAAGCCTAAAAAGAACATTTTAGAAGATCAATAAAATGTCTCAACTGCGTCAGCAACCAACTGCATCTTGCTAAGTAAAAAACAAAAAAGCATAAACATTGTCTAATCCGTCTTAATTTTGTCATTATGGAACCGAGACGTATCTTTTGATCCATATGAATCCGAAACAACACATCAAAGTTGCAATGTTGTTCTTGTTTTTCCAACTTTGAAATGATGCTCTTTTCTACACCTCACCTTGATTTAGAGTCAATTATTCATGCCTTAGTTTCATCCCGCTTGGGCCGTGTTGTTCCATTGCTTAAATAAATGATCAGTCGAGAAACTGCAGCTTTTACAGAACGCCCGGCTGCAGGTGGAACACGGGACCCTGTTCAAGACTCTGCTCGTCACCTGTGCGGCTCTCATAAAAATCAGACCCCGGATGCACTCATGACCCGCTGACCCCTTTCTCCTCGGGCAGGACTCTAAGGTCGTCTGACCACAGTTCTGAGACTGCTCCTCAAATAAAAGGCAAACCATTGGATTGTTGTTTTGGAACACGCGGGGTTGAATATTCTTCATACAGACATCACAAGTGTTTAACATTGCTGTTGAGGGCAGTTTATTCGTCTGTCTTATGCTCTTGTTTCTGTTGACAACTTTAGAGCTCTACAAAGGTGCAAACTCTTCGACAGCAGTGGATTTTAGACACAGAAACCTGCCAAAACGATGGATGAATTAATCTGGTTGTTGAGAGTTGGCTTTTTGACTACAGTATAGGGAGGCAAAATGTGGTATTACTGTCCTTATTACAAATTTAGAGAATTCTGCACCGCTTGAAAAGCTTTAAGCTACAAAGCATCGAAAGCGAAACACCAGAAAGAAAAGAAAAACCCCCACAGAAACTGAAGCAACGGCGGATCTCCTCACCTTCTCCGAGGCTGTATCGCAGGCGGACATCCCACGCCTGCAGGGCCTCCTTGCTGTCGAAGCCCAGTAGGGCAGCCTGGTTCAGGCAGAGGACGGCCAGAGTGAAGGCCACGCCTTCATACCACTGTCCCGCTTCCAGACCGCAGATCTCCTCCAAGGTGACGCTGGCCCTCTCCTTGTTGCCCTGCGCTTTGTCGGACTTGTCTTTAAAAACCAGCAGCACAAGGCAGTCTGAAGGGATCAAAGACTCGGTGTGAAGCACGACAGCGGTAGCGAAATTATGTCTTGCGTCTAAGAAAGAGGATGTACTTGAACTGTAGTTCACGTTGCAGTTTTGTTTTATTTGAGACATAATAGTTCCAGTTAAAATCCATAATTAATTACACCGTCAAATTCTAACAAGATGTTTTCCTGACGCACAGTAGCTGTTTGTAGTGTCCTCTAGTCTTTTGGCACCTTGAAACAATCGGTGTCAACTGACAAAATATGTGTGTGTGTGTGTGTGCGCGTGCGCATCCCTCTCCTTCACACACACACACACACACACACACACACACACCTCTTAACCCACATGACTGAGGCATGAGCGCAGACAGCTGTGATAACACTGACATCAAAGATCTGAAGAGGAGCAGCACTCAACCTCAGTGTAACCTGTGGAGCATGCTGAGCTGTCCAGCAGCAGATACCCAAAGAACTGTTTCTGTGTGTAATGCAATACTTCATCACTTTGAATCCTAGTTTCTTATTTATAACACGCAAAAAATAAAAGGTCAGAGGTCATCGATTGATTCAAGGGTTTACACGACCTCGTCCTCAGTAAACAACAAGTCCGGTTCCAATAAGAGCAGTGCATCTAAAAATACAGCAGGGCTCACACTATCAGTCTTTAGCACATTAACTTGGAGGATGGGGTGAAATAAGGGTCGGTAAAAAAAATTTGCGCTTGCCAAATCGTGTTTCATTATTATTTACAAAACCTGTGGTTGTAATAGCAGCCTTCGTAAACAGGGGGGGGGGGGACTCAAATTCAAGCTTCTGAATGTGTAAATTTTTAAAAAAATAAATAAATGAGGATGTCAAAAAATTAAAAAGTTGTGCTCAAATTATAATCCGCAGTAAGGTTACACCGTAAGAAATTAACATGAGTACACAGCTAAATCAGAAAACTCTTTTTTTCCGTTCTCTCTTACATTTAAATTACATGAACGAATTGCTTTGACAGCAGAAATCGAGGCAAACATTTGCACTTTAATGTATTTTTTTATGTCTTGTAGCCTACGTTCTGCTTTGAATCTGTGTGCAATGTATTTTTTGGTTAGACTTTGTGCAACCTCGCTGTTTTGGCACCTTTTATTCAGCCTCTCAATTGCTTCCCCCCCCACACACACATTGATAAACTAATTGAATTTCCCATTTTGTCACGGGTTTGAGAATTGTAATACACAACCACGGGTTTTGAAACTCTTTCTTAACTTTATTTCACAAGCTCGACATCTTTTTGACCCGTATATTTGAGTCGAGGCCCAACTCCTGGATGTACGAACACAAAGCAGGCCCCTTTAAAACAGGTGGGTCCGTGCAAGTGGAAAGCACGTGCGGGACAGCACCTGATACGTTCATCTTGCTAGCTTCCTGCACTGTGGCGCAGCTAGCTCGCGCGTTTCGTTTGTTTACCCGCTGCGCAAAAGTGCCACACATTACTCGTAAGTTTGTTGGTAATAAACTAATGTGAAATGTGTAAAACTGACCGGTAAAAGTCGGGGTTTTTTTTAGGGGTGGGGGTGTTTACCTGCTACAGGCGACGGCTTGCGAAGAACGAGCCACCTAGTTTTCCACTGTGGAAAAAAGAAAAACAAAACAAAAGTGGAGTTTTTAAAGCGCAGATGCGTTCAAGTACGTCTGCCGCGTCGGTCGGCAATTTTGGTCGAGCTACGCACCTTTTTTCCATCTCTGAGTCTGGCGTATCCCTCCACGACAACAGAATCCGTCATCTTCAGTCATGGTTCCTGACAGCTGCAGAGTCGCTGCCTGAATGAGGGGTCACTTTCAAAATAGCTGCTCTCTCTCTCTCTGTCTCTCTCTCTCTCTCTCTCTCTCTCTCTCAGCTTGTGGGGCGCAACCCCCCCCCCAGCAAGGCAGGAAGGCACCACTGTCTGTGTCCCTGTCTGTGCACCAGCCAACCGACCACGCTGCTGCTGCTGCCACCTGGGCTGGTTTTACACCACCGGCTGAAAACTACCGGGAGAAACAATCACACGGTTCTCGTGCTACTATTGCCGCACAGAAGAAGCATCTTCGCAAATGTACATTACATTTCAGAGGGAAATGTTGTACTTTTCACTCCATTTATTTGATACATTTAGTTACTGGTGACTATAATTCAGATTAATTCAAAAGCATATCAACTAAAATATATGTATGTTATATATAACAACCTGATGCCTTATATAAAGTATAAAGTAATTAAAAACAACCCCACCTGTAGCTGCAACATTAAAGTGGTACTTTGCACATTAATCCATCACTAATTATAAACCAATAATAGAATTATTCTGAAATGGCCCATTCTGCGTAATGAATTGATGCTAAGACATTTGTGCTTTTATTAAAGTATTATTTTTATTATTCTACTTTTACTTGTTTAAATGATCTGAGTACTTCGTCCACCGCTGAGTATATGTGTATTTGAAATATATTGCAAAGGTTTATTATCCAGAACTACATAAAAGCCACATTCTCGGAGCGCGACGAGCGCTGTAAGAAGTTGAAATGTCAAGCGCTGAGTGAAGTTCGAGATCCAGTTGAAGTTCAAGTACTGAAAGAATGCGTTTTGGCAACTCCAAAGAAATCTGTTGAACTTTAGCCACAAGATCAATGAGTTTTTTTGTGTTAAAATAATCTGCATTTAATCTTACGCATATAAGAATGGTATTTAGTATGTCTGTACACATTAATCATTTTAAACTTTCACCATCCAGAATGAACTTTGATGTTTACCTTTTGCGAACACAGACAAATCTTAAAAGCAAAACTGCTGAGCTCACATGTCACCAGCACCATCACCGTGACTGACATAGGGTTAAAAGTGCAAAAAAAAGCTAGTAAGTGAACCTTGAGTTGGGATTGTTTTTGTGAAAATACTCATTCATTCGTCTCAAAGCGTTATCAAGTCAGTAAAGGTTTATTCAGTCACAAAATGTTTCACAGTTAAAAAATAGAACCTATTAACTTCCACAAGCGTTACAAATATAAACAGAATACAATATAGTTTCTCATATATTAAAGCTAATGTCCAGGAAATGTCCAATCATGAAGCCTTGGGTTTGCGTCTGATCACCGAATCGATCCAGTTGATATAGTTCACCACTTTGGTGTAAACACCGGGTTTTCCGGAGCGGCCGCAGCCCTCTCCCCAGCTTATTATCCCATAAAGGAAGCTGACGTCATTCCTCCCACAGGCCAGAGGGCCCCCGGAGTCACCCTGGGGAGACACACGAGGAGATACAGATGTGTGCATACGTGTAAACTCAACCAGCTGAGTCACGCACTAAAACTTCAGAACTGCACTCTACCCATGAGGTAAATAAATAATGTGACATTTAATTTCAGTGGAAGGAGCTTAAATATTTTGCACAGCGGGTTGAGTGGGGTCGTCTGGCAGACCATCGCTAACATCCCCCAGCACTTCACTCAGGGGAATCCCTGCTGCCACCCATTACTCTGATACTCCAAGCCAACTTTCTGATATCGACCCTTCCAGAGCTGAGGCAGGGGGTCAACAAGTATGTAGGCTGCGGGAGTCAATTTTGCCCAGAAGACTTCGTGATCAGTCGTAATTTCCAATACTCCAGAGCAATAAGAGCCGAGGTGCACCAGATCTTTGTAAGTTCAAACTCAAACAAGCCTTGTTTGACAGTAAGCATTAACGAGGTGTAAATCTATGCATCGCAAAATAAAAATGGGCATTTTCATATGTGCTATTCTCTTAATGTGTTCATAAAAAATCTAAACGATGTAACGATGGAGAACAGATATAGATCCCAGTCTCAAGAATAGAGCTAGTTGGATCAGCTGTCCTCCTTTGTCACAACCTCAAATCTCCAGTCGATATCAAATTAAAAAGGTGCTTTTATTAGTTTTTTCGAACTGGAACATTGGATTTATTGATCACTCGAAATGCTCTCCTACTTGGCAGGCGTCGACGCAGCCGTTGAGCCCCGCACAAAACATGTCAGCAGTGACGTGGTTGCCGTAAACCTCTGGCTTCCTACAAGTGTCATGAGGAATCAGTCTCACTCCGGCCTCCTGCAGCGTAGAATACCCCTCCACCCCTGTCGGATAAAGCACATATAATCATTGCATTACAAGAAAGTGGAACCTTGTTAACCCTGACATCATGACGTCTGATGTAACTGAACTGAACTGGCTCAACAGGCAAAACTAACATCAGCTTGCTTATACACAGCCTGTTTAGACTGATAAGGAAGATGACATGGAATAGAGCTGAGTGTCTGAACTGATACTTCATCAAAATGCTGTTAATAATGATGGAAAATGGGGAGATATTAAATTGCATTTAACTAAACAATACAATATAACTCAAACACACATTTCTCCACGAATGCCCTTATAAATAAAACTACGCAATACCTACATTTGCAAAGGATCAGCGGTTAAGTTTGATATATTGCATAACATAAAGTTATAACATAGGTGACTGCGTTTGATTGGACGCTGTTACAGACATTTTCAAGCAACCAATTTACACATTTGGTAAAGTCTTTACTGACATTTACTGACAGGTTTTAGTGGTACAACCCGACTTGTTTGAAAGAACCTTAGAAGAGAATCAACATTGTGAACATGTCTAACACTTAAGTTCACTGACAATGAAGGCAAAACCTTCGTTGAAGTGCAGCTAAAGTGCAAACAAACACTGGCTCTGCTCAGTTTAATGTGTGAACAACAAAATAATTTAGTGGCATCGCCCTACCCATATAATATAATGTCTGTGATGTGTTCCGGTGTTTGACCGTACAGAGTTGTTATCACAACTCTATCTGAGTCTCTATCACACAGCGCTGCAGCGATTTTCTCATCACTCACTCTCGTGCATTTGTCCCCAGCCGCTAATAGTGCAGCAGTAGCCGTCAGGGAACGTCGTGCTTGTGTCTGGGAGGCAGATGGGGCTGATGAACGGGGTTCTCCTCGCGCACCGCCCGTCCTCCTTCTTCAGTTTGATCAGAACTGGCAGACAGAAACGTAATGTTCGTGAAACAGGCGGAGAAGGGTGCAGTTAAAAGAATGAAACTGGAGTGGCAGACACGGAGACTGCGCACCAAACAGTCAGTGTGTGCGTGTATGTGTGTGTGTGTGTGTGTGTGAGAGTATGTATGTGTGTGTGTGTGTGTTCATGCGGGGGAGCACAGGGACACAGCTGTTCAGTGACGCACAGCTGTGCACGCAAACTGGGGTTTGAAGTGAGTTTGTGTTTCTGAATGGGGACAGACTTCTAGTTTATGTTAGTCACTGGTATATGTGTGTGTGTGTGTGTGTGTGTGTGTGTGTGGATGTAATGATTACCAATGTCATGTAGTGTTGGATTAAACACGGAGAACTGTTTGGGAAAGATGTAGTCCTCCACTCCGAATGTCCTGGTGTTGGGGCCGGTGACGTTGAAACTGTGCTGTCCGAGCACCACCCGAAGCTGAGACTTCAGGGGGCTGAGGGGATACACACACTCTTATCAGTCCATGGTGCCGCAAAGTACGCACTCATTACACTCATAATGCTGCCCGCCTGTCCAACATCTTAGTCCAGAACCAAGTTACCCCGACAACGATGGGCTGAATTTCCTTGAAATTTGCAGCGATCCCCAGAGGACAAATCCTGGGACAACTCAACCTTTCTTTTAGCCCCACCATTCATCTTAAACGTCCACGTCAGCACAAGAAATATTCAAATCGAATGGCCAGGTGCGTTTATGCTCCTCGGAGGATGAACCCCTCGCTGATGACCTCTTGGTTTTCCCCTGAAGACAAATATTAACAGCAGCTGAATCTCCAGCATGTTGTTCATTATGTTCAACACTTTTGTGCCGTGGGCTGTGACGAACATTGTGGGCTCTTGTTCTGCTTTAATTAGTTTAATCAAATCCCAGCTGATACTAAAGCTTAGCAGTTACAGCGTGTTTTAAAAAAAAAAAGGCCTTGCAGATATCATGTACTGTACTTTTCAAACAGCAGTTTTCCGAAGATAAACTGTCTGTTAAACTACTGTGCCGTCGCTGTCCTATTTAGTGATGTAACGCTTTAGCTGGAGATCTTTGAACTTGAACAATGACAACAGATTCCTGTTTGTTGACATCAAATGGGGAAACGAAAACAGCATCTGTGCACACCGAGACACTTTTAGGTTTTCCTCGAGCTCGATGCTTGTCTAATTATAGCGTGTTCATAACGCCGCGGCGCTGAGGGGGTCAGAGCCTTCAAATCACGTGCCTTTTGAGTTGTGACCTCTTGTTCGGCCACGACGGTCAGAAAACTGTGAATGTTTTCTGAAAGATGACTTTTTTTTCATAGCCATCACTTCATAGTCGGACTGAAAAAGGCTCCCAAGGCTACAAAATGTCTTTTTTACACCCGAGGTTTCAGAGGCACTTGGTGAAAGTTTGACTTTTTTTCTTCTACATTTGGTGTAACATAATGTACGGCATGTTGCCTCAAAAGGACTACAAAAAGTTTGCCTTTTCTGCAGTGACTTAAACGCACGGTAATGCGCTTCCAGGACATACTTGCGGAAGAAGCAGTGAGCCGCGGAGACGATCCAGCAAGAGGAGATCAGGCTGCCGGTGCAGAAGTACGACTGTTCGATGTAAATGGCTGCCATCCAGGGGTGAGTACCTGGCAAAGCTGAGTTTCCTCCCATTATCCGCCCCCTAGCTATCGATAACCTCTTCTTGTGCTTTTTCCCACACACTGGCTTTTTGACTGGCTTGGGGGGGCTGGGTTCTTTAATGTCGGGCAGGACATTAAATGGGATAATCCTGCGAGAAGAGGCTGCGTGAGGAGACAAGTTAAAGTGCATTATTTTTCAAACTTAGTGGCACGATCGCTACCACAAGCTACAATTTCCTAACAAGAACTGGAACTAAAACAAACTAAACCACTACAAACAGGTCTAACTGCTAGAATATTTTCCTCAATACCTCTTCTGAATATTTTCGATTTTGCAGCCGGTCGACTCTCCGCTGTAAGAAGCAAGAAAGCCGCTCTGTACGGCGACAACGTTGGGGGAACGGAGCAACCTGGCGCTAAAAAGCAATATGCTGAGGAGGCCACAGCACATGGGAAAAAGATTCTGCGCATACCCCTGGCGTTGTGACAGACGGCCGACGCTGCCAAATCCCACTCACCACATCAACACTCGGCTCCACCTGACGCGGCATGTTGATTCAGGATGAGTCATGCCCTATTTCCCCCTTATCTCATCGAGCCCACGTTTAAGAACCCATGTCACTGAACTGGGCCCAATTCAAACTTTACGGAGCAGCGTGACTCAGGAGAGATTAACTGTATTCTCTGCACTTTGGGGTGTTTTTTTTTATTTTATTTTTTTTATCACAAACACTGGGTTTCTAATTCAAAGTGAAAGCATTCGATGAGGTGTTGAGCTGCACTGAATGTCTCTCAGATGAATGCGTCACGTAGTCAAGGCTGAGAGACTGATGGTATCAAATGGTGCAGCCAGTGGCCTTGATGAATAGTCTTTTCATACGTTATAATGATGAGACCAATGTTTAAACGGGTGAATATTAGGATAGCTAAATGAATATGCCATCGTGGATAAGGTTATAGCTTTTTATTTAGGCTTTTAATTACCTAAATAAGGCCAATAATTAATAGAAAGAACAGTTAATAATGCTATGTTTGGCCAAGCTAACTAGATATATCACACCTTAACCGTGTGACAGAGCATCAAAGTATATCAATATACACCCATTTAGCTATTAAACTACCTGCATTACAAATGACCTATATGTGCAATTAGGTTCTTTAACGCCCTGTGGTTTCTAATCTGGCACGACAGAATGTTTCAACATATGTTATCCCACCGAAAACAACCGTTTACTCACACACAGACATCACACAGGAGGGGACATCGCAGTACTCCCAGGAGATGGCGCTGTCGTTTAGTGTGTAGCACCACGGCATCTTATCCCCGTCTGGGTTTCTGCGCAGCACAGCAGACAAGAGAGTGTGTGTGTGTGTGTGTGTGGCACCAATGCTTTCAACAACACACAGTGCAACACAGCGGCTACATGGCTTACATGGCGCTCCATCGCTTTCGAGGTGGAGGCCGAAAACGATTTCCGTTTTTTACTTCCACGCACATATTGCTTGAATGATTAGGAATAATGTTTCATTGACGTTAATGCCAACTTTTCCAAAGATCTGTCTGAGTCTTAGCCCTTCAGTCTGAGCTTGTGTGTTTGTGCCTGAAATCGGGCTATTCTTTGACGTTTCTGACATTTTGCAGCGCACAGTTTGCTGTGGGCTTGCCATATATGCTAGGTAGTCGTGGCAACAAAAGCAACGACCGAGGGAAGTGGTAAGAAATGGAAGAAGAGTTTATGTGGAGGAGATAAGGCCTGTTTTTTTGTTCTATCATACACAGGCTGGATTCACCGTGTGGTTGCTGGCTGCCTCGTCGTCTGAGGGCTCTGTGACAAGTGTTGGCACAAACTTGACAGATAAGGGGTTGGACCAGCAGAGAGCTTTGCTAGCTCAGGGTAAAAGACTGGATATTGCAGCTTTAAAGTATAAGGAAGTAGCCTTGCTGATTAGCCAACTGGTGCTGTAGAAACCACAATATTAACACACAATCTACTCATAGTATAACTAAAAGTAGCTTTTTATTTGCCGTGATGCAACCAGACATCTACAACAGTAGCTAATTAGCAGGATGTCTGAACACACACACACACACACCTGCAGTAGGCGTGATCACCGAGGCCCCTGAGGGGCGAGGCAACCACCGTGCCCACGTGGAGCTCGTCGTACAGCAGGTCCGAGTTCCACGGCAGACACCGGGCGCCCGACGCGGTGGTGCCCACCACCCCGCGGTAACTTGAGCCCCTGCTGTTGTAGCACTCTGTCTCCGGCTCTGCACACACGCGCACAAACCACAGGCAAAAACACACAAAAAACCAAATGCGTCTCAGTCGTGTCTCAATTCCGCAGCTCAACACAGGTATGTAAACAATATAAATGCAATCAGACAGTTTCCGGTTGCAGATGAGTATCTGCGTGACGACAGGCCTCTTTCCTTCACAGGGGAATCAGTCAGAACAAGTCTTACGAAACGTCTCCGTATGCATTTGCGGCAACAGTAACAACAACTGACTACACGTTTAGAATCCCGCGCATGTCTTCACCTGCCGCTATTAAACAAACCATTATTGCACACTCACATGCGTGCACTGCATGAACTCGCACGTGTGAAAAATCCACGGGAGGGCGCACATAAAGAAGATCACTGCCTGCCACCGCTTTCACTCACCAAAGCTGCAGTACGGTCCGCTGAAGGCACGTCTGCAGTGACACACTTCTTTGCCGGTGGCTGTGATCAGTCGACATGTTCCGTCATTCTGGCAAGGGTTGGAGCGGCACGCTGGACACATAGAGGCAAAGCAGGTCACGTCTTAGTACTACACTGTACATTTCCTGCACACTGTACATGACTCCTACTTCAAATGGAATATGTCTGTTTTGCAAATTGTTGAAACGTGCAATAATTGATTTTTTTTAACAGAAACAAGGTGGGAACCCAACATTGACATGCCTGGTCACTACCTGCCCAGCACCCAACACCAGAGTGTCATGGTCTCTCCCTGCCTGTCTCTGGCACTGATTGCCTCCCTGATCGGCTGCACCTGGCGCTCATTACCTGCCAGCTGCACTGCATTCCCCGTTGACCACTCCCTGTATATAAACCCTTGCTGGTCAGTCCAGTGTTGTCAGATCATCTGCTAACCTGCGTTCGTCCTTCCTTCCTGGGAGCCTGATCGTTTGTATCCTGTTTTCTGACTCTGAGGAATCCTGCTACCTGGTCCCTGCCTTCACGACTCGGGGCGAGTATTCAGACTCTTCTCCCCTCTACAACCCTGGACATCCCTGAGTCACTCTCTGATGTATTTTTGCTTACCCTACATGCTGAGATCTTACAATAAACCTTCTGAAAACGTGATGCAATTGTGGTCCGTCTGGCTGATCCGTGACAAAATGTGAGACATTTACAGACGTTTGACTCCAATAAGTAAAATAACTATGTTAAAGGAAGTTTAAAGGACTAACCCACTAACTTTTTTGCACTCTGGAGCGTGATTGGAATCTCCTGCTGTCCTGCACAAGGGGAGAAAAGCTTCAAACCTTTCCAAGCCACCTGTCACAAAAACAGGCAGTTTTGATGACAGCCGGTTGACAGCTTTAAACCAGAGAGAATGAAACAACCAAATCTTCTCTGGATTCCAATTACAGTGGGTAAAGTATTCAGACCCCTTTACATTTTTTACTCTTTGTTTTATTGCAGCCATTTGCTAAAATCGAACAAGTTCAGTTTATTTCTCACTAATGTACACTCAGCACCCCATCTTGACAGAAAACAACAGAAATGTAGAAATTTTTGCAAAAAAAAAAAAATTTAAACTGAAATATAACATGGTCATAAGTATTCAGACCCTTTGCTCAGTATTGAGTAGAAGCACCCTTTTGAGCTCGTACAGCCATGAGTCTTCTTGGGAATGCAGAAACTAGTCCATGCATTTGTTACGTCTAGGCTGGATTATTGCAACTCCATATTATCGGGCTGCACCAATAAGTCCCTTAAGACTCTCCAGCTGATCCAGAACGCTGCAGCACGTTTACTGATAAGAACCAGGAAGAGGGATCATATTTCTCCAGTATTAGCTTCTCTACACTGGCTCCTTGTAAAATGCAGAATAGAATTTAAGATCCTTCTCCTCACATTCAAAGCGCTCAATGGTCAGGCACCATCATATCTCAAAGAGCTCATAGTACCTT
>JAVQJD010085158.1:0-24277 GCA_036023655.1 Nannoperca australis | reverse complement strand
TGCTGCTGCATTCTGGATCTTCTGGAAGGGACGGATTGCACAGGCTGGGAGACCGGCCAGGAGCGAGTTGCAGTAGTCCAGCTTGCAGAGGACAAGCGCCTGGACCAGCAGCTGGGTCGAGTGCACCGACAGGTATCTACACGATCGGGAGACTGCAGCAATGTGGTTGTTGAGGGTGAGTTTGTTGTCAATGATGACCCCAAGATTCCTGGCCGAGGGTGATGGAACAACCGTCGTAGAGTCCAGGGTGAAGGAGAGGTCATGGGAGATGGATGGAGAAGCAGGGATGACGAGGAGTTCTGTCTTAGCGAGGTTCAGCTGGAGGTGATGTTCGGTCATCCAGGCGATTTAAATGATCAATTTTCAATATGCTTTTAAGAGATTGACAAAATGCAGTAGTTCCTAACCTTTTTTTGCTTGACTTCTTAATAAACATCAATGTCTTCTTGGGACTCGCCATCATGGAGTGCAAAGCCTAACTTATGGGCATAAGTTAGAATAATTAATACTTATTAAGGCCTGAAGGGGTAAAACACACACACACTTTATCACAAAGAAAAATACAAATATTAGAAAAGTCCAAAATCAAACAATTCTGTGCAGTGGTGATTTTCTAAATTTTCTACCCTGGTTATCATCACACAACCCCTTGTGGGACCCCTGAACCTGGAACTGAACTAATGGGTGAATAATCATTTTATGGGGTTTCTCTATGCAAATATGGATTTTTCACAGGTTTTATTTGATTACTTTGTGTGCTCCTTGGCTTAGGTGCCACTGGTAACAGAAGGAAAATCTTTCTTTGCAGCATCAAAGACTGTTCAGCTGTTGGAAGGATGATCAAAAGTGACCTATTACAATATTCGTTAGCTGGTTATGATGCATGGCTGTCGTTTATACATCCCTATTCATCCTCCAGTGAATAGCTTGGCTGCTTGCTGCTCAAAGTGTCAGTACAGAGGGTATTCAATAGAGAGAGAGGGGGCTGAATATCCTTATTGCACCGTTTGCCTTGTAAGTGTCCAAGGGAACACAGTAGTTGGCCTGCATTCATTGTACTCAGGCATGTCATTTTCTCGCCTTAGCTTTTCCATCCCAGCCCAATTGACCCTATTTCTTGCCTTGCTCTGACTCACCTCTGCTACACACTACTGCAACCGGGTCGTTTTCCTGATGATAAGTGCCACGTCCTGTTGAGTGTAGTGGCGAGAGGTATTAGTCCCAGTCTGAATAGAGGGTAGGCATCGACAGGCAGCATGTCCAGACAATGGAAAATGCCGATGTAAACAGGCTCTGATTAGATAGATGGTGATTGAAGATTCACTACAGACAGGAGGATAACTATAGTCTTTTCCCTGAAGTGGAGGTTCAGCTTTGTCTTGATTCTACTCCCAGTAGATTCTTTTTTTTGTGATAAAGTAAACACCTTTCTTCTTCTTTTATCTTTTTGTTGATCTGACTTGTACCCTTATACATCTACATTTGTATCTAACCACGTACTTCTACACATTTTAGTTATTTTTCCCCAAACAAAGAGAACAGTTGAGCTAGATGCGTCACAGTAGAGCTCATTTGGCTCAGTTCCTGCTTTTCTTTCACTACTAAAACGTGGGACTTGGAGCTTACTGTAGAGCCGCAATGAAAAAGATGTGAACACAACGTAGACACTCTTTAAACATTCTTTAAATAGACATCAGTGTAGAATGGCTTGTGATAGTTAGTTAAAGCAAAAAGTATCTGTGCACATTGCACACCTGTCATGAGAGCTCTGATTCCAGATGCAGCACAATAGAAAAAAAGCAGGTGAATTGTGCACATCAAAGCTCCAAACAGTAGCTCTACTGCCAAAGGCGGGACACCACTCTTCACTGTCCCGTTCCTCTCACTAGTCTTTGTTCTCTCGCCACATCCTCCTCAACACCACATTCCACAAGCTGAATTACGGTTTCAAAGCCATTTCACAGCTACTAGCTTGACTAATATTCCTCTGCCATGTGTTCCTCCTCTATTACTATCCATGTGACATGTCTGTGATTTGTCTCTCACAGGTTTGTGAACATGTGGGTGTGAGTATATAAATATGTGTTAGGATTTTCAGTGTTGGGCTGTCTGAAAGAACCTCTTGTCTACATTCTATAAAGCAGTTTTCTGTGTCGGCCTGTCTGAGTTGCTTCTGATTGATGTGTAAAATTGGACTGTTTTCGCTACCATATATTCCTGAGGCAGGAGATCTGAGTGGGTTTCTTTTCCCTTGCCTCCTGAGGCACACAAACGGTTTCATGTTCTTGTGGGTTGGAGTCAAACGGGGTACTAGACATGAAGGCACACACTGCAGGTCGCAATAGATTGATCTGCTCCTTTTGCGCATTTTCTGTGTGCTATCTGTATTTTTGTGTAAGTGTCTGTATTTTGTGTGGAGTGTAGAGCTTGCTGCCTGTGATGAATTGCCACGGCAGTGGAGACAAATTTGGACGTCGAGGAGCGTTGGTTTTGCTCAGAAATTCGTGCTGCCTCTCTGATCTGTGTAATGATGAAGAACTGGGCACATATCAGCCAGAGGAGGAGTACAACTTTTGCAAATGAAAAGCACAACAAATGCACACATAGAAGCAAGCAGGCAAGGAAGTGGGCCATCGTGATATATCCTGTGTGTGTGTTTGGCATGTGGATTGGGTACAACCACAGCCCACCACCCTTGGGACCCTCTGCCCTCAATACAGGAGCTTCAGTGTAGAGGAGGGTTTGGTACACAGGGACCATGCAGTGTGTAGCTGATTGACAGTTTTTGTAGGTTTGCAGAAAACCCACCATGGCACAGTATGCATGAAAGAAGATGACAATTTCAGTTTTTAGGCCCAATTTCAAAGTGTGACTGCAGTGGTTGCAGTTAATGGCTTATGAAAGAGTCTCAAGAGATGAGGAGAAGAGGCATTGTAGGCAAGGCAGAGAAGATTGTGACCTCTCCTTCAGAGGTTGATCACTGGCTGCAATCCCAGTCCACACTGATAGTTTTTGAAACATACCAACACTATCTGTGTCTGTGCATATTACATCCTCAAACATGTACTCAAATAAAGGGCTTTTGATTTCACTTGAGTGCAGGAATGGACACATACACCTTATAAGACATCCTTACCTTACTATAGATCAAAGATCAGCATGTAGTGGCTTGCAAACCACCAAAATGTTGTCCGCCACCAAAATTATATGACCCCAAAATTATATTTGACATTTTCCCTTTCCTGTGCAACAAACAAAACTTTTAGAAATTGTTAAGATGCCACTGTAGTTATAACTATAACTATACATTCTAATAATCATTTGAATTCACCATCTAATACTGCCATTTAAACCGCAAACCAATAGGGACGTTTTTCTTCCCATTGCAGGGGCTCTTTAATTGGCCATACAATGGACAGCGCCTGGCACCTTAAATGACCGATGCAAAGTAAAAATAAATAAATAGATAAAGGGTCCTTGGCCAAACCTAAATGCCTAAATTTGTTCTACTATCATTATTATAGCTGATATTATTAACTTAAAAGGTTCTTTTTTTTCTCAGATACTCCACTGGATCCACCCCAACCTATTCACATGCATAGAGCTGTGTCAACATTTTTCTGACACTGTCAACAAAAACTGTAAACTCAACTGAGGAAGTTTTTGGGAGGCTACACATTTGCATGCTGGGACTCTCTTGTCTTAAAGGTAGCTGGCATAACCGAGTCACGGTTTGCATAATTGGCCATTATTTTAGTCTTCTCCAACTCAACCTTCTGACAATATGTGCCTTTGGCTAAAAATGCACTCATTCTGCCCCTATTTCTAGTTTGCATGGTGATGTTCTGGATTGCAATTTTGCCTCTGTTTACCAAAATTGCAAAAATATGAAATGTTCAATTGTGTTTGTGTCCAGTTTCACAAAAATAAAGCCCCGTGTATTTATGTAGAATGCAATGACCTTTGGCCCAGTAGAGGGCCTGGTAGTATCACAAAGTCTTAGTCAGAATTAGATTTTTCCCCCTCTCTTTCGGTGTGTGTTATTGTACCACAGGGAATTGTCAGACAAATGGAAGGAGTGAGAAAAACACACACAACTTTAATCAGAGCAATGTCCTCCTACCCTTCACTAAATCAGTGGTGGGACCCAGCAGTCACACCGTGACACCGTGGCTTGGCCTCTATGAAACCAGTCTAGTTGTACCAACTTTTCTAGCACATCAACAAGTACAGCACAACATGTTTTATTGTGTGTGAACATGTAAAATATCTATATTAATATTTCAGGGTTCTAAATATTCTAAAGAAACTTGTGATTATGAATACTGAGGCATTATTTGTGCAGCCCCAGGATCACTATATGTTTGGTGTCTTTAAAGTAAATGTCACGGTGACAGCACTGCCGGACTCTTTGTACTAAAGCCGTACTAGACATATATTTCAGCTGGTAAAAGCCAACTAAACATCTAGTGCATATCTCTTGATTCCATTGCAGTAGGAAAGTGTGGGCCTGGTGCTGAGGTCACTATGGACGTACTGGATATTAACCAAAGTGCACATTTATCATCATCAGTAGTGTCAGCAACTTAACTAATATTGTTGACTTAATACTTAAAGTTCTTCTTTACAGTACAAAAGAAAACAATAGGAGAACATTTTAAAACGGCAAATATTGTCTATCATATTGTCTTTTTAAAGTGGGAATAATTTCAAGGTATGTTTTTTTAAATTAATTTAATACTACTAATACTAATAAATTGCACTAAATGTATTTGGGATTTAATCGTCAATCCGTGGTTCAACATACAACAGAACTATTTAAACTGAAGACCGTAGGAAGTAGTGACCACACAAATGTGTCTCACTTTTTAATCAGTTCCCAGACCAGCTGTGGTGCACACCAGGAGGCAGTACAGTTCATACTTGCCCTAGTGTGTGGCATGGCTGCAGAACCACAAGCTTTGCGTTAATCATGGTGCAGTTTTTTCACACTTTATTTGTACACAAATTTGATAAAATAAAATTAAAACATATAACACTTTTTTTCTAGCTAATGTAATGTAAAGGGCACTAAACTAGACAACAAAAGAATAGTGATTAACAACATTCAAATGGCATCCAGCAGTTGAATGTAATAAAACCACCACTGTGGTTTGCTTCTAATGCCAGTGCATCAGTAGTAGAAATACCTCTGTAATAGAACAGAGTTCAGTGGCAGCCCTTCACATGTGCATGGTGTTTGACAAGGACTTCAAATATAATTTCAAACATGAACGCCCACGCGCACACATTCACATTTGCATGACAGCAGTGTAAACTTTTTATTGACAATGTGTGTTCTCCCTGAACATTCCCATATAGCTGCTATCTATCTTCCCTCCCATTCACTGGAGGCTGTTTTCACTGCAAATCACTAGCCAGGTCCATCATTCTGCCTCAGGTGTCAGGGCCGGGTTTTCAGCTGGACCAACACAGGGCCTGATTTACATGTCATATTGGCAACTCCTTTCCCGTTTTTTTGCAATATATCTGCATTAATGTTTTTTTGCTACAATACAACACACCGGGTTGCATTTACCGGGTTGGACATTTGCACAGCAGATTGTGTCCAAGAGCCTGCCGATTTCTGCAGCACTTTGGTCTAGTAGGTGCTTGTTAAATTACACGTTATGTGTTTATGTAGTGGAAGTGGAAGTTCCAAATTGGTTGAATCTGTGTGGCAAACCTAACCCCTAAAAGAAACTGCACTTTATCTGATTTAGTTTCTTTACCTCTCCTCTGTCTTCCAACACCCCCTCATTCTTTTTTTTCTTGGGATTTTCAGAGAATGATGAGACAGGTGTGATGGATAGTTTGCTGGAAGCCCTACAGTCAGGAGCTGCATTCAGAGACCGCAGGAAGAGAGCGCCAAGACCCAGAGGTGAGTCTTATATCTTTACCTACATTTATACACAAACAACAACACACACACATAGTTAGTAACTTAGTACCCATATTGTCTGGAAGAACTGTGGACAAAGTTCTGATTCCAGTCAGATGTTCAAAAATCATAACAAATTCTGGTCCTAACCAGCCAGCTGGGTGCATATTGTTTCTTGTTTTGTTTTTAAAAGCTGAGTGATTTTATTTTTTGCACACATTGTTGTTAGTAGCACAATGCCAGAGAATTTGATGTTTGGAACTCAGCAAAAGCCAAGGTCTTAAATCCAAATCCTGGAACTGAAAATTTGAAAGAACAAATCCAAGAAGAAATCTGTACATATTTTGAATGGATTGCCCGTTAAACTTTAGGGGTAATTGACAGCTGTGCTCTTAAACACAGTATTTCTTGTTAATGAACTTCTCTTTACAGCTGTTCTTCATCTTGGGAATTACTCTTCATGAACTTTTTGATCCCTCCCAACACTGTGTGTGTTGGAAATATTTGTGCACTGCCCTCCTTACAGATAACCAGCAGCAGACCATCAGCCCCAGCTCCTTCCGCCAGGTTCTCAGGCCGGTTAACCATGGTAAAGCAAAAGATAAAAAACCCACAAAGCTGAAGCCTCACGCATGCGCTGCTCTGTCTTATATCTGCTGTTAGAAATCCGTCTCAATCAGCTCTTGCATGCAGTGCAAATTTCCCTTGACAGTTCACGTCCTGCCTTTTTTGTGTTCTTTTCAGTTGTCCCTTTGCCTTTTTGCGACCTTGTGTGTGCATTCTGAAAGTGTGAAAGGCACTACAATATAGTTTAAAAGGTCCCTAAATTGTTCAGTAACTGTAGCATGTTGAGTTCAATTCTATGCTTTTGAATGCAGTCGGGATCTTTCCCATTGTTTAATTTTATGTAAAGGAAATCAAGGGTCCCAGGGTGTTTGGGGGAGAATACCTTTTTTCTTTGTCTTGAATTTCTCACTGCTGACCTATACTTTACCTTCTTGAAGTGTGCTGAGGCATCTGCACCAGTACCAAACATATAGACTAAAAGCTGTGGTACAGATTGGATGTAAGCCACTCAGCTTAGAGCACGGCAAGTGTTCAGTATAATCATCATTGTTAATAGTTGAATGTAAAAGGGCAGTGGTATTTATGTCTAACTGTATGACTTCCTTGGAGTGAGGATTGGATGGTATACTAATTATACCAAATGAAATTGTCCTATTTTATTCATAGTTGTGAACAGATATTGTGCTTATAAACAATAGCTTTCTTCTCTTGTCAAAGACTTTTTGCAACCATAACTGAGGCATTTAAAACATTTACGCTGTAACCCTATTACCTTTTATTACTTGTAATTAGAATCCCAGTGGGCTGGGTACAGGCACACATGAATAAAATTATTCATGCTCAATCCACCCACATCATTGATGGCAGTGATAAAGGGCCTTGCTCTGTTGTTCTGCTACGACTTATCTGAAATTAGATTGGAAAGGGATGAGGGGGAGGCAGATATACAGGGTGGGAGGAAAGAGACAGATAGAGGTGGCTATAACATAAGAAATGGAGAGAAATGGTGTGATGAAGAAAGATAGAACCAGTTGGTAGGTGTGAAACTAAAGAATAATGTGGGAGAGAGAAAACAATTGCACTCAGATGCTGTTTGTTTGTATTAACCAGGGATTATAGTAAAAAGAAATCACAGTGTGTAAAGGAGCTGCTGTTTGGTGTCCATGTTGGGAAAAGACCCCATGGTGTGTTGTACTCTACAGGTAAGAAGGCCCTGGAAGGTTGCTGGCCCAGCTGCCCCCTGCTGGCAGCTTCCGACATGGCCTTGTTGACTAATAAAGCTCAAGGCTTTAGCCCGTCACTGCAGGCAGCATACTCACTGCCAGCCTCCCAGAGAAAACCCAACTAATTACTTTTCTCTGCCCGGCCCCAGCACCAGCTCAGCCCTCTCAGTGCCCATTCATCTTAATTTCCCCCTCTCTGCCATCTGCCTCCTAAATAACAATCCTCCTCATTTCCCTACCATCCCATATCCCCACTGTCTTCTTCTATACTCTCATGGCCTGACAATGGCCCTCCCCAAACATAATTGCCTGTTATTGGTATGGAGTCTTTCCACTCCTCCTGCCTCACACCTTCTCTCCCATGTTCCGTCTCTTTCTCTCCTACAGA
Organism: Nannoperca australis; assembly: GCA_036023655.1. Lineage (NCBI taxonomy): Eukaryota > Metazoa > Chordata > Actinopteri > Centrarchiformes > Percichthyidae > Nannoperca > Nannoperca australis. Next base: position 16,179 of record JAVQJD010085158.1, on the reverse strand, counting down.
GATCCAGGCCTTAATTGCCCTGGGTTTAGTCACTGGAGTGAGTGAAACCCACAGGATGCTGTGTGTTTAGTTGGGAGGTGATGAAGTTTAGTCTGCGGCGCAAGCACTTAAACAGCTGCTTTCACTTTCACGCTACCCTACCACCTCCTTTCCCCACAGTTTTAAATACCCTTTAATAATTGATCTCAGGGGTGTTGCTACAGTCCAGTGGACCAGCAAAGATAATTAAAAAAAAAAAAAACATCTGCGCCAAAAGATACTGTAATTAGTGGTGAAGGGGAGAGCTTGGAATGGTCACTCTGAACATGCATGGTGCCGTTATGTTTTCGCACCAAGGGAGACTCAAGTGCACCAGTCTGTTTTCTGCAGGAACAAATCAGATAGATTGTGCTCCCCATCAGAAGAATTCGATAAGACTCTGGAGGACTTTGATTATGTCTATAGTGCTTCTTCATAGTCATGATTGTGATTGCGACACAATAGAAAATAATTTCTTGAAGTCTACTCCACTGTTTGCTGCACATCAAGGAGCGCACATTCTTCTCTTCCCTTCTTTCCTCCCCCCCCCACCCTTCCCTCCTGCTCTCCTCCCGTTGTCCTCTTTGGTTTGAGGTGGGGCCCTGGCCTGGGTTCCCTGCATTTTTCTCAGCTTCCTCTGTCTCCCATCTCCTCCCCTACCCCTAAATTGTCTCAGCACACGTTAACACAAGCCAGCAGGTAAGTTGTTTAGCTTGGTCTGCAGTCTTCCTCAGCACGTATACACACGTACACCTAAAAGTACACAGACACACCCACAGACTTCAGGGGATGAAGGTAAGCAGGCTTTGTAGAGGCTGTGGCCTGGGTTAGGATAAAGCTGCGGGGCTCTGGGGCTCCTCAACACTCTAAATTGGATTGGTCGACAGAATGAAGGATCGATGGTGGTTAGCCACACAGGTGTAAGAGACTTGAATCTGCAAATTGAATCTATGAAGCATCCATAGCTTTTTAACTGTGTCCTTCTGAAAACAACTCTCCAGGCACTGTCTGGTCACTACAGCCTCACTGACTCCCAAGCTCGTGTGTGCATGTACATGTTGAGGGGAATCGCATAAATACACATTTTTTAAAATATCTATATCATATCATAAGGCAGCACGAGCCAGAGGTGCATTATGAGTGTATATGTACAGTGTATACTGATATCTAGGATCTATCTAGGAACTAGGATCTATTAAAAAGTAAATGTCTCTGTCTTTAGTAGCAGTTACCTCTGATGTCTTTAGTAAAACCAGACCTAACAATTATCATGTGTGATATAACTCTGAACTAGAGCTTGGAATTGATGTAAAGGTCACTTAACAAAGTCAGTGAACCTCTTTCCTTTAAATGGAGTTATTTTTTTCCTTACTTGCACTTGAAAGCATTAAGGTTTTCACCCTAAAAGCAAGCCTCTAGTTATTGAAGATGCTGTGTGATATGTATTTGCCGAGTCAACTTTATGACCCTTTTTGCCGAATTTATGTGTCTGTATATAATGTTAAATCCTAGGTTCATGCAGGCTGCTATTCGCTGCAGACTTTAAATGGCTTGCGTATAGGTGAGAATGGTAGCAGGAGATGACTAATAGGCTTAATTTGAGACCCAACCCACGATGTCTTTCAGAGGTTGCGCTGCAGAAAATCATTAAGACAAAACAGGGGAGAGTGTGAAGTTGAAATGAAAGTCAAAAAAGTAGGATAGAATAGGAAGTTTGTTTCCTTCTATATCTGTGTGCTCACATGTGAGACATTTGTGAAAAACTAGCAGTGTCACTGTAGCTTCCTGAGGCTGGGATACTCTAGTGGAATCTGATGTTAGAAGCTTGCCTTTTTGATTGGGCCTCTTATAGACTGTGATATGTGGATTCCACTGCAGGCATCCTGTATCCTGCAGATTGTGTGTGTGCTTTCTCATTCCTCTTTCACATTTCTGTCTCTTCATATCAGTGTCAATTATGGGAGAAAGCTTCCCATCCAAGTCTACTCTTTACTTTGTGACTTTGTTTTGTATTTTGCTTTATCTCCTCCCTTGCCTTGCTGCTTTCCCCCAGACATGACATAAGCCAAAAACGAAGGGGTTGTTAAATAATTTCGGTGGTACCAAGACAAAAAGAGAAGCTCAGACGCTCTCCTCACAAGATCTTTTTGAATTGATACTACACGTCACCGTTTCAAAAAGTGTAACTGTAGAAGTTGCTTTGCATTTGGTCATAATATATCATCCACACATCACGTGTGTCCCGTGCGTTTTTCATTAAAGAGCTTCTGCTCCCGAACATCAAGTGTTCACTCTCCCAATTTCACACTTACACACTCATGCATACATGCATAGAGATTGTCTGCTTAAGCCCTGTGTTTTAATGATGTGCAGGCAGAAGGTCAAAGGCCTCTCCTGGGTCGGGGCATCAGCTGTGTCTAAGACTTGGACAGGTGTACTGCTCTCTGTATCATGTCCACAATCATCCAGCCACTCGGAGTCACAGTGTCTCTCTTATTGCCACACTTGATTGGTGGCTGAGATGTTTAACTCTTCTTGTAGACAAAGGCATGTACAGATGGGAAAGTGTACCTTGACCTGCCTTTGTCTGTCTGTCTGAAGTGTTGCACTTGGTGTGTGTGTGTGTGTGTGTGTGTGTGGCGCACACTGCATGTTTTAGCCCGTGCACACATGCATTGAACAGATGGAGCAAGAGGGCACCTTAACAAAGTGGCTAGTGTAATTAGGTTCAGCCTGTGCTGTGAGAATAGTAATTGGGGATGTAGAGAGCAGTGAAGGAAAGATTTGTTTTAACCTTTTGCTCAAGTTTTGCGGAGAACAGTGCTCTTCTCATAGAACACCATGTTGCATGCTTACACAGTTACACTCAGTCATGTATGGAAGTTGCCCGGTGCAATACAGTCTGATCTGTTGGCCACTTAGCAGCTCTTCTTGAGCTCGTGATTAATTGTCCCAGATACCCAGGCACAAGCCCCGAAGCAGCACCTACTGCCTATACCAGGATAACTAAATGGCATTTATTTGCAAAGACACCATGTGCCCTATGTTTAATACAGACACACCATTGGTTATAGATTATGGTTTTCCATGTGCCATGTCACTCAGTGTGATCAATATGTTGTTTACTCGTTCTGTTGCCTTAGAGGCGAGGACATAGATAATAAAAAATAGCTTTTAATGGCTACCACTTTAATATCTCCCACTATGGTACTGCTGTCATAGAGCGCCTGCCTCCTGAAGATTCAGAGGCCATTCTCAATGAAACGTGTTGGATTTCGATACACACACATATCGAGTTGTGTTAAAACTAATAATGGCTGTATTAGCCTATGCTAAGAGGGCAAGCTTAAAGCACCTCTAGCAAATATAGCCCTATTCATAAAATTGTAATCTCTGTAATCCATGCCCAGTCCACAATGTAAGAAGATGAGAAAATGAAATTGTGTGCCATATATTCAATTGACTGGTTGGAGAGGTCAGTGTAATGGATGAGAGTAGAGTGGACACACATACATGCACAAACACACGCACACCAAGCTCAACTGTGCTCACCCGGTCCTAAATAGAAAACAGATAACACACACCTCTGCACTCTGCTTCATGTTGCACCGTCGTACATCCCACATTTTTTGCCAAGTCCTAAGCCGATCAGGCTCCTCAGATATCCACTTTTAGCTGGATTATGAGGAAGCTGTGCTGTAATAAAGGCTGTGGATCGTGAAATAGGAAGTGGTGTTCAGCATGTCGAGCCAAGGACCCTAATCAGCCCATTCACACCAGCTCAGTCCCCAAACTGTAGGTGAAGCTGTTAATGTAGGATTGCTATTCAGCTGGCTTATGAGATCCTCCCCGTCTTTTCTTTTCACATGTATGCTGTCTCATCTTCTTCCTGCTTTGATACGTACCCTATGTGCAAAGAACACAGCCAGAAATGGGCAAGGGGTAAAAAGATTGAAGATTTATCAGGGATTTAGTTTAGATACACATCAGTTTTTATAGGACTTTTGAGTCTCTAATGTGTCATTGTTTTCCCCTCCTCTCTTTCTCTTCTCGTCTCTCTTTCTTTGTCCCTCCCTTTTTCCATCCTTTGTCTCATGAACCTGTTATGTACATTGACTGAGACTAGGCTCTTATTTTGTACTCTAGTTAATAATGCAGTGAGAAATGAAGTCATTCTCACCATGGCTTTGTGCTAATTACATTTTACAACAGCCTTATCGCCCAGCCACACACATTCCTGGTCCTCCCACATTTACCAAGGCCAGCAGCCATATCACATAGCCGTCAGGAGGGAAAGAGCTGGGGAGATGATTATATGAACTTCTGTTGTTATTGGAGGAACATTGCTACTATCTTCCCTTTATAGCAATGCCCCCTACAAAGGGAGGTGCTTGAATTCTGTCTTTGTGGTAAAGCCTTTGGTAAAGGAACATTAAAAGTATGGTAGCTTACACTTATCTCATAGTTCTGTTTCCATCTTGTCACCCATTTGTATTATTCCCATATTTGTTTATCTTTTCAGCAAGCAGTCTGTCTGTCTTTGGGCTAACATTTGCGACTGGTCCCACCGTGGCCACATCTCTGTTTACATGTGTTGCTATGATTGCCACTAAGCTGTCTCGACTCGGGGGTACAGCCAAGAATTTAGGTAGGAGTGATGAAAGGGGATAATGTGTGGTTTAAAATTCTACTCACCTTCCTGCAATACCCAATCTGTAAACAGCCCCATATCGAGGTATCATTCTCTAGTGCATCATTCTCATACAGAAATAGGAACAAACATCAAGGCTCCTGTTGTTGATGATTCCCAGGACCACTTTAGTCTGTGGTGATAAAATGATCACATTCTTCCACACTGCCTATTCTCTCTCTCTCTCTCTCTCTCTCTCTCTCTCTCTCTCTCTCTCTCTCTCTCTCTCTCTCTCTCTCTCTCTCTCTCTCTCTCTGGCTGTCATTTCTGTTGCCACTCCACCTGCTATGTGTCTCCACGCTGATCCAGAAGCTCTAAGTGCTGCGACAGGAGTTTCCACGCCAACAGAGCGGGAAGGCCAGCCCTCAGGCAGCAGGACCTGTTTGATGCTGGATTCCCTTTAGAGAGTGGGATTTGGGATTTTCTGATCTTCTATTATACCACCCTTTTATGCCCATACACTCACTCATGCACACATTAGACTGTATATAGCCACGTGCATTCACTTGCGCACACACACACACACACACACAAAGACAAACACATCCCCTTGCTGACAGCCTTGAGTCACAGGGCCATGTATGTGTCTCTGGCCTCTGGGCTAAAGAGCTTCATTAGTCTGGCACTGGCTTTGATTAGCATCCTCGGGGGTACAAATTAGCAAACAGGCTCAAGTGATCCTGTGAAGAAATACTCACTCCGGGACTTTCTGCAGATGTATGAACACAAGCATGTGATTTTCCCCTGCCATTCACGAGACGGCAGTTTTACCTTAAATCAAACTTTGTTAGTGAGCATACTTTCCAAGTGTGCAAGAGAAAAAAATAGCACCAGAGTGTCTATAACTAGACTATACAGTCATTTTTTTTGTACCTCAGTAACGCTCACACACGTTCTAAGTTCACGCATTTACTGTGTGTCACATTACTGTTGCGCATGCATCTGGGTGTGAATGGGTTCATTCACTGCCTCAGTAAGGGCGTTAATGTGTGCAGAAGTAGATTGTGCATGTGCATTGTCCGAGACTGTTTTTCCATTCGGGTGAAAATTCCTAGAGCTGCTACCTGCTCTATAATAACCATACTTGACATTTCTCTCTACTCCTGCCTGTGGAGACTAGCAGATGCTTTCCATTCCAGTTGAACCCATTAAGGCCTTCTCTTCTATACTGCATCCACTGGCCTGTCCTTTGGCAGGGCCCCTCTGAATGTCAAAACTCACTGTTTAGCATCACAATAAAGCAGATACGGGGCTGAAAGGAAATGGCTGTTGGCTGGCAAAGGGCATGGACAAAAATATTATTTTAAAAAGCCTGCCATTGCATTCTCGGCGCTGTATAGGCAGGCTATTTTTTTCATCCTCTGAATGTCTTTTTTTAAACTCTAAGTGACTGCACTGTAAATCGACATTAATTGTCAGTATTGACTTTTCTTCAACAACCAATAGAACTTAGTATACAGTACACTCAGACATTTGATTTTATTAAGCAGCCAACTATTAGTGTGTCCGTGGGTCCAAAATATATGTTATTAGCCTGGTGTTGTTTTTTTCACATCTGACTTCACTCATGTGCCATACTGCTGACTTGCTAGTTGGATGGCTGACCACAAGGGTGTAAAGTTGTCTTGCTGTAAATCTTAAATTGTTTTTAGTTTTATCAGTTGCACTACTGTTAAAATAAGAAATGGAAACAAAGCCACATTTGAAAAAGTTTCCTAGAAACAGGGTCTTATTTTAGACACAGAAGCAGAATTTCATTTTTTAGAAGAACCCTAGACCCTAGAAGTGGAGTGGCTTTGCATGCGCTGCTGTTGACTAATTATTTAAAATGAAATATTTCGGTTTGTCGCATATATAATAACAAAAAGGTGATAGAAAATTCTATTCAGTCTAATAGAATCTTTGCTGTGCATTTAGTTGGAACAAGAGCTACCTGACCCTGCTTCGGGTTCCCTGTCTAAATGATTATTGTGATTCCAGAGCTTCTGTGTTGAAATGTCTGACTCCAAGCTTCACAGAACTTTCATCTGTTTTTACATATCATTTCCATCCAGTGTCACTAATGAAGTAAAATGTGTGGGGGCCAGAAAAACATATTTTGTAAACAAGCCATATTAATTACCCTTAATTAATGAATCACATTGGAGTCCAGTGGGAATAGGGGTTAGAATTTGTAACAAACTCCACCGAAAAGTTGATTGACAGAATAAAATGAATAATTTAGAGATTTATACAGTAATCTTTGGAAAACAAAATGATAGAATAATTAATCACTTTAAATCTTAATGTAAGTTCTGATTTAATGGAAAACATAATAACCGTGCCCAATAGACTTGATTATTGTTTTGGTTTTTCTGGCTGTGGCGTCTGTGGCTAGTCTTGATTTGTGTACAAACCTGATTATTTTTCTTAACAGGGAGGTAATTAGCCTGGCTAGTTTGAATGGTAATTACGATGTCAGACGATGCCTTCCAAGGAAACAGGCTGTCTAAATGTATTTCACAGATAGTTCACACAGGCATCCACACACAGATACTCACACTCGTGTACACACAGATTCTATTCAGCATGCAGGAGCATCTCTAGCCAAACACAATTATTTTTAACATTTGTTTTGATATAACGTACCTCACATTTGCAAACTAAAATAATAGAAAATTGCTTATTTGCTTCTTCTGTATAACATTTTCTGCTACTGGGGAAAAACAGCAGGTTGAGCAGGGATGTATGCAGGGAATATTGGCTTTACTGCTTTGTGTACCTCATTACTCTCACTTAGTTGCGTTCATAATGCTATTTCTGCCATTGTTATACACAGTGGGGAGCTTTTAAATGCTGCCAGAAATAAGTAATTTAATTTTCTTCAAAAACAAAAATAAAGACAACATCCACATGTGGCAGTTTTCCACTTAAATCTGGCAACACCAATTATTTACACAGGATTGATATAAGCCTTTATGAATAAAAGTCCAGGACACTTTCAGTTTCTCAACACTTGTTTGAAAAACAATATTGATCAAACAAAGATCCTTCCCTAGGTGCTTAGATGGTATTACTGTTGAGGCTCATCCTCTTTTGATTACAGTGGCACCTTTGTAGCATGTGCACAGGCCCAGTGGGTTTCTAAAAAAATATATTTTTATACATATATTTAAAATTTTCTAATAATATAAATAAAATTGTATTCAGGTGGTATCTAACACTTAATTGTCATTGTACAATATATTATTTCAATATTTCCTCCATGAAAGCCTAACGTGCAGGGCACAGCAAATATGTACGCTTAAATAGATGCAGACATTGCTCATGCATGAAGCGCTGAGGGCCCGTGCACTGGCACATTTAGCGCTGCTAAGTGCTTTGTGATCAGAGGAAGGAAAGTCACACCTCTGTTTAAAGGGACATGACATGCTTGTTGAAATACCTAGAATAAGTGCCACGGTTAGCTAATTTGAGCAATTTAACACTTGACACCACTTAGGCAGGATTTACATGTGTCACTGTGTACAGTTCTTCCAGTGGATGATGCCATGATGTAGGAATTGATTTTATAGTTATTTTTTACCTGTTGATCACAATAGCAACACTGGGCAGATGTGTCGTACATTATCAGTCTGTCCCACATACTGTGTGTGTGTGTGTGTGTGTGTGTGTGTGTGTGTGTATATACGATTACATTCTTTAATTCACGTTAAAGCGAGGACTGGAAGGTTTGCCTAGTTTACCTAACATTACAGAATAGGAGACTACCGCCTTTCAATTATAAGTAGCCAATGTTCACCTACTGTCAAACTGTACATTATGATAGAGCCAAAATTGCGACAAGCGAGGCTGACCAGTTTTGTGGTGTCCATGTGGTTTCTCTGTAGACGGCGTTGTCCCGGTGTGATGTGAACAGTTTGGATGAGGTGCACATTAGCTATAGCATAGCTACACCAGCTACGTGTGTAGTGTCCATTGCTGTGATTCCTAGGTAGAAATCTGGCGTCGCTTCTTCATACTAACCATAAAATGTTTTCTGAATCACTCATTTCATGATTATAGTTGTACTTTTCTGAAACACTCAGCTTTTGATAAAAGCACAGGGCGGGAGGCACTCATATGAGGTCCTTGGGAGTAAGCATTGGCTTCTTAGCTCTGCAACTTAGACTAGTCTACAGTGGAAAGCTTTAAGAAGATAGTGCCAAAACCCTTATTTGCCCTGCTAGCATACACACACAGACACACTTGAAGCGGCCCTTGGATAACATCTGTCCTTATTGTTCTCTTCTTACTACATAGACAAAGTGTAAGACAGTCCAGGCTGCGTGGGCTCAGGGGTGTGAAAGGGTTAATGAACAAGGCTTATCCACCTAGGAAGGTTTTAGAGAGAAGTGGATGGCTGCCTGTAAATCATCCATCAGCCTCTCCAGCGAGCTGAGCCTGAGCTCTGACAATGTAAGGTGTTTGGGCTACAGCAGAGGCGACATGATTTATCAGGGAGGTGAGTGATTATGCGAAGCCTCTGTACGTGAGCGAGACGGGCAGAACTAAAAGATGATCCCATATCGTTTCATGAAACATGCAAAGAATAGTCAGTGGGTGCCTGTGAAAAATAGCCACGTGAAGACATTGTGGATAAATGAACTGTGGGTGTGTTTAAGTTTGAATATAGAACTTTGCAAAAGGTTCAACTTCCAAAGGGACTGTTTCTTCTCAAATAAATATGTAATAGCCCGCAAGAGCTACAACTATTCTTGATGACTTGGTGTCATTTTCTTCTTAATTGCTATAATCATCGGTCTTCCAGCTTGTCACTCTGCTCTGTCACATTTAAAAACATCTTGTTCAGAAAAAAATGACTAAATGTAGCAGTTTTTCCTTTTTTAATGGATAATTATCTGTCTCAGGTGTTAGAGAGGGGAAGATGATGAGCACCAAAATAGATCAGGGAAAGAGAAAAGTCTCTAAACATCTCTTGACAGTGTAGTGGAATCAAATAATAGAAACACTTAAACCACTGTGCTTTTCATGTGCAAATTCAACTTCACACATTGACAGTTCACATTGGCTCTGTAGATGACTGGTTTGGATCTTACTTATGTCATCTTTTTTTAATTTTTTTTATTAGATGTAAGTCATTATCTTTTGTTTTGTCCCAGATCCCAAGATTGTGAAGGATTCAAACCTCGATGAAAGGGGGTAAAGGAGTTGACATTCACTTTAGTAGGCTTAAATGATCCACTTTGAAGAATCAAACAGAGATAAATAAAAATCAACAAACAATGACTACAGACCAGCACACCTCTGTTCCAGCTTTATGAAGATTTCAGAGGTGGTTGATAGACACCTTGGAGACAGAGTGAGAGAAAGAGGTATGGTGATTAAATAAAATATGTGCAAGTGTACGTAGTGTATTTCTTTATGGAACTCTTTAAACATCAACACAACTTACTGTTTTCCTAGTTTGTCAAATAGAGGGCGAGCAGTGTTACACATTTCAGCTTTTACCCCTCCTGCTCTAGACATGTTGGCTGCTGTTTTGCTTACGCCAACATACTGTATGATAATCACACTATACAATGCACATCACCTGGGGGTCCCACACTGTGAGGTTCTCAAATAGATTTTGGTTGTAAGGCTAGATTTATATACATTGCATTGTTTGTTTATTGTAATACTTTACTTTTTATATTACACATATACTAAAGTTATTTCTAGTTCCCAGCTTTTCCACCTGCATTATTCAGGAGCTCTCATTGTCCACAGCTCTCAGAATTTATCATTCATCTCATACTATAAGACTAGTTCCTTTAGGCTAAAACGTATTTGAAAATGTCAACATCAAGGACTCGATCACTTATCTGACCTGTTCACATTTACTGTGAATGGTTGGATCCTGATCTCACCAATTTGTCAAAGACAATTTCTGGCTTTTGTCAAATAGTGTGTGCATAGTCATACAGGTAGGCATAAAATAGCTACACCGGTGAGTGTATTTTCTGCTATTTTCGTCATATATTTGTATGACGTACAGATGACCCTTGTCAGTTCAGCCGAGTCACACATAATTTACCTTTCATTCACTGTATTGCAGGTATCAGAAACAGATATCTCAAATCACAGCAGATAAAACTGAAACTGTCTGCGTTGCTAGATGGCACTAGGGGTAAGTGGAAAATATGACTTTTTGTAATTTCTGTGAACTGACCCTGCAAGGTGAGTTACAGCACAATTCCTTTGAGTATGGTTTTGTACCGCGTAGCCGATAGGTGTTTCTGGGCAGGAATAGAGGACCAAGACGGAAAGTGAAAAGAAGAAAAGGGACAGGGATGCTGAGCTCAAATTTAAAACAAATTGAATAAACAATGTTAAGAGACAGGTTGTCTATTTCTCTTTTTTTGTCACTTTCTTCCCCTTCTCTCTCTGTGGCTTTCTGTCTCTCACTCTCGACTGATGAAATTGCCAATGATTTATAACAAATGTCAGTGGTAGGCGCAGCAGACTGCTGCTTTGTCCCTGTCAGAGCCAAGTAGAGCCTGAGGTAGGCAGCTTTGCTTATCAATCAAAGCCTCTCTCCTTCCTTCCACCACCGCTGTCAGTAAAAAGCTTACTGGATCACCAGCTCTCCAAACCCAGGGCCAATATGGTTGTCATGGAGATAGTACGGTATGGTAGCGCAGAAGCTGAAACAAACAGGAAGTGACACAAAACCTTCAAGGTACCACCCTGTTGATAGCATCCCTCTGTTCCATATACAAATTGTTAGGTGAGAACAGTGTCTTGTTGGTGCCTGTCCAGCTGCTCCTGTTAGTGAACCCAAACACCCTGCTGTCTTCTCCCAAACCACATCTCCTGATGTGTATGAGTAATTGCAATAAACACAACATGTCAGATTGTCCCAGTACCTCTAAATTTCAAATTCACCCATAAGCAGATTCCACAGGTGATGCAGTCACTATAGATGCAGTTTTGCCTTTCTGCTCTCACAAACATATAGCCACTGATGCAAAGTAATTGAGCTGTATTTGAGGATTTGCAACCAAGAGCCACCATTAATTATCTATAATTTGCAAAACGCTTGGCATTGCATTTACAGACAACTATTTACTTTTTCTTCCTTCCTAATTCACACCCCATTGCTAGTTCATGATAAGGCCTCACTGCTTTATTACAGATGTATTTGAAAGGTATTTTCCAAGCAAACACTAATTCGTTAAGCGCTTTGGTCAGATAGAAGACAGTATGGTTAGCTTGGTGTCAGTTCTTGACCACCAAAGTACAGCTTGTACAGGTAAACAGCAGCAAATAACCTGAACCATGAAAGGCTGTCAACTGTGTTTTGAAGAAGAAATAGAACCCCGTCATTCTGTGGTGTACACATAATGATCTTTAGGTAAATCTGAAAATAAAACATGGTGATTATAAAACTAATAAGACTTAATCTTATTAGATTTAACTAATTAGACCCTTAATTAAAAGTGATTGTGAACTTCTGGTAGTTAAGAGTTTTTACAGTACATATCCAACAGAAATTTACAGCAATCCTTAACATGCTAATTGTCCAGTATCTATAGACACAAAACATCAGAAAAATCATTTCACCAACAGATTTAAAATTCAGAAATGCAACTTTTTTCATTGTTTCCTTTTGGTCTATGCATGCCCTCATGCAGATACCCCCCCCCCCCCCGTTTTTTCTTTTATTTCTGTTTGGTACCTATCAAATCAGGGTATGAGTCCCTTTGCCTTTTCAAATGAACCAGAAGGACACATTATAAAACTCGTACACAGCAGCTGGAACACTCTTTGCCAGACAGCTTCACGTCTTAGATGTATGTAATGATTTCGATGTATAGATAGAAAAAATTATGTTGGGTTACGTATGTTTTCACAGATTTGCGCTGCCTGCCTCTCTTCCCAGCCAGCAAAAGAGAATGTTCTCTAAAAGCAGATTAATTGGATAATGGCTTTCTCCTTTTTTCCGTTACTCCACTTGCTTGTCGTCAACAATTACTGGTTATGTCAAGGCTGATTGTCCATTCGGCCATACCTTGACTCAATTTACTTTTTTTTTTGCCCTATCTATGAGCATGTGTACTTAAAGCAGCACCTTCTAATTGTGATAGAGCATCTGGTTTTCTTGTACCTGCATTTTGACCTCAGTAGGTTCACTTTTATCTGCGGTCTTGCGTTGTGTATGCGTTGTGTTTGATTTTCAGATAAACACATTGGTGTATGGTCCATAACTTTATCATTTACTGATTTATTTTTCATTTTGGATTTAAGAAAAGCATCATAAGACTTCAGCGAAACCCCAAGGTGTTGTTGTCCTCAGGGTCCATCGAAGATGTGTGCATTATAGAAGACACTATAATGCAGCTCTCTCATGAGGGCTCATTAAATAGAAAGAAAGTGAGTGTCAGAGAGAAATATCTCATACTATAGCATCTATCATACATAAGAGGTTTTATATACCACAAAGAAAATGGTTGCTCAAATATCAAGATTGTATGCTGGTCAGGTCCTAGTTTCAAATCCAGCAAGAGCATATGACAACTGATTTACTTTAATCTTTTTTATTGTTTATTGCAGGGTAAACATGCAGTTCCATTGCTTTTTAGACTTGTTGATAGAAACCACCATATTTATATTCTCGTCAAAACAATACTTCAGACAGACTAATAGATTTCAAACTGTTTATCAGAGATTTACCTTGAAGGATTGAGAATGATGTCAAGAAGATGTGGCTTTTTCTTTGGCACTCATTGGTGTTTTACTCTCAGGACTGCTTGATCCCTAATGCTGAACCCAGATATTTTTCTGTTGCTAGTACAGAGGTTTTATTTTTCGTAGAAGCTGAGCTGAATTTAGCAGATAATAGGTTTTTGCATGTGTGTGTGTGTGTGCGCGCACAGTATGAGGTGGTGAAGGAATATTGAAGCTAAGGATAAGAAAAAATATATATAGAAGGAAAAATATTATGGTCAGTAATTGAGGCATTAAAAAGCCCGAATGAAGTTAAGGCTTTATTTCTTTGTGAAGTGTGATAAGTTTATTGTGGTCCTGTTTTTGTTGCTAATGAAAACATGGGTTAATATGAATCTATTACACTTCTAATCAGAAACACAAGGAGCTCCGCAGAGCTCTGCTTAAGCTGAATAACTCAGGGCATCCTGCTGCTACAGTTTACTTACCTAACACTTGCAGAGTCTCTAATCACCTAATCTTTCCTCATTCACACCATATATCTATCTAATGCAATATCTGTTCTGCCCAGCTGGCAACCTCCTCAAGTCTTTGTTTCTCCATTTGTTAACCATGTTTCTCCCAAAGATTCCTGGGCTAAAATACCAGGGAGGCTTTGCACAGTTTAAAATAAATAAGTCACAGTCAAGCAGAAGTATATCAAGAAAAACCCAGCGAGCGTGTTTTCAAGATATTTTTCAGCGTGTTTCATCATTTACCTATCTATATATGTAACACAACCCTTTTTATTTTATTTTGAAACCAGGGTGAAATAATTCACAGAGCACGCTGTTCAAAAAGGACTTGGGCACACTGTCAAAATTATTATCACATTTATATCAAAGTGTCTCCAATAGACACTGATGCATGATGGAAAATTAATAAATTAAAACTGTAGCTATGGGAATTACTTTCTCTCTACATATGTTATTATCTCTTCTGAATATTAGACACACATCTTGCTTTTTTTATCATTTGCAAACTGAGGCAACATCAAGCACAATTCTTCTACTGTGTCTATGAATGAATACCTGCTTATTACAGCGAGTTTAGATGTTAGCACTGGCTTTAGGCTTTAAAGTTAAGGCAGAATATTTTTGTTAGCTATTAAACCTGGGCTTGGCATGAACAAACATTTTCCCAACTTCATACAAAATCCTAACAATTGCATTAAAGATACTTTTAGCTACTTTTTCCTAAGATACACATATTTGTATTAATCTGCAATACTTTATTACATATCGTAAGTGGTGTAGAGAGCATCCTACCACATTATAGTGCATATTCACTAAACTATACTTATTAAATTTGTATATTTACAATTATGTTAGATTTGTGATTAGGTTATATTTAGCTTGTTATAGACATGCTAGCGGTATTGCTCCTGAGATGCTAATGTCAGTCCAGATACATTTCCATGAAATGTGGCACACATATATAGTGCCCAGACCATGAATCCTAAAGACTTTGGTGTTCATTAGGGTTGACATTAATGGTTTTGTGGAGTGAAGTGTCTTGAAAACACTGGATGGATTGCAATGCCATTTTGGTACAGATGTTTACAGCCCCCTCAGCGTGAATTGTAAAAACTTTGCTGATTACTAGACTTGCCCATTATCGGGTCAAAATTTTAATCTGTCCAATACTTTGCTAGTATTTAGTAAAATACCAAAGCTAATGACGTTCCCATCATTCTCAGCTATTGTGATTAGTGCCAATAAACAAATGTACTAACACAGTAAATTTACTTTAACTAAGATGTCGAGCATTGTAAACATACTTGCTTAACATCAGCATGTTAGTATTGTGAGCGTATTAGCATGCTGACATTAGCAAGTACAGCCTCACAAAGCCACTAGCATGGCTGTGGACTCTTATCCTTGTTTAAACTACAGTTAAGCTAAATTATTATTATTAGGATATGATGGCCTGTGAAGTTGTCTTAGTGCTTATATGAAATACAAAACAAGGCATTTAAAGGACTCAGCCCTATTTGTATGTCAGAGTCCCCTTTTCCTGTTATTATGTCTTACAACAAAAGAGATTGCTTTTTCTTTGCTGAAAAAGAAAGCCTCTTTGTTTGGCTGTCACAGTTGACTAGTAGCTGTCTGTCACAAGAAAAATAATGACAATGGAGGGGGACGACAGACAGTCTTCAGAGGTAGAAACGAAGAAAATATCATGCAAAGAAATGTCAAATGTGAGGGTCAGGAGAAAGTGAAAAATGTAGATATGAGAGACAACAATAATGAGATATAAATAGATGTTAAGAGGAAAAGAAATACGTGTAACAAGGTTAGTTATAAAGAGAAAATGAGAGAAATAGACAAATTACTTTTTTCTTTTTATATATATTGAAAGGAATGATTGTATAGTCCTGTTTTTGAAGATTTCTTTTGCGGGTGGGGGGCATTTTGCCGTTATTTGATAGTGACAGCTGAAGAGAGAGATGGGAAAGGCGAGAGAGAGGGGATGCCATGCAGTAAAGGGCTGCAATCGAACTTGTGCTGCTACGGTAAGGACTCAGCCTTAATGTTACGTGCTCTACCAGACAAATGTCTTTTGTTCACCAGTGTGTTGTGGGAATATACACATTATTAGCTCTGCATATAGTGAATGCACGACCTTCTTTCTATACAGCCATTGATTCAGTGTGTGTGTGTGTGTGTGTGTGTGTGTGTGTGTGTGTGTGTGTGTGTGTGTGTGTGTGTGTGTGTGTGTGTGTGTGTGTGTGTGTGTGTGTG